>PVLD010002087.1:0-176610 GCA_004027595.1 Dinomys branickii
GACTAAATTTGCATGTCTGTATATGGGTCCATACATCTACAATTCGAAGATATCAATGGATAAAGCAACAACTACTGTTGAGACCATATCACCTTGTCTATAGATTAGTTGTGATTGTACTATTTTCTATGATAATGGGTGTCTGTTTGTCAATATGTTTTTGTACTTTTATGTTTCTAAAATTAAAAAAAAAAAAAATTGGTTCTATTCTGTCCAGACAATCTAAAAGTACATCTACATCTTCGACAAGCTCAAAATTTATAGCGCAGAGCCGAGGAAAGAGCAAAAATAGAGTAGAGGGAGTGTGTTTGAAAATCCTGCCCCTTATTAGGGCATCTGTTCAGCGGACGAGTTACTCGAGCTTCATTGAATCTCTATTAACAGTAGTGAATTCCTAAGTCAGACAGCAGCGATAAATAATGCAGCCCGGTGCTTACATTCATCTGACGGTTTTGCAGGCTGGAGAATCATCTCTGGCACCATTATTTCATGCTCAGGAAACAAAGCACATGAAACACTGCGTTCCTCAGGATGCTTTTCTTATGCCATTACATGAATCAAATAAATGAGGAACAGACACAGAATTTAGATTTGAACTGAGAATTCAATCCACAGTAGTTTCCACGTCTGAAATTTTTTTGAGGGGGAGATAGCCTTGGCTAAGACTACTTTGCTCCTATCATCAATAATCAGCAGATCGAAGAGAAATTTCCTATAATCTTCAAAGAAACTATCTCAGCCTCCCTTTGCAGCGCTATAAAGGGAATATCTTGGTAGACTTGACGGGCTGCAAGGAGCAGAAATTAATCCTGGGTGAACTTAAGACATTTACCGACTTGTAAATAAAGTGTGATTTGTAAATAAAGTGTGATTTCCTGGCAGGTACTTACTCAAATTACTTTATGATTTGCTTTACCAGTGTGAGTTTTGAGATTTTTTTGTTGTTCTTGTTTTTTCTTTTTTGCAGTACCAGGGATTAAACTCAGGACCTTGCGCTTGCCAGGCAGGCGCTTATTCCACTGAGCTATATCCCCAGCCCTAAGATAGAATAGGTAGAGCTCTTTTTTTTTTTTCCTGGTACCGGGAATCAAACTCAGGACCTTGTGCTTGCCAGGCAGGCACTTATTCCACTGAGCTATATCCTCGGCCTTCAGTTTTAAGATTAGAACTGAAGAAACAAAAAAGATCAGTAGAAAGGGATTTAATAGTTTAGGCCATTTTATGGCATAATTATCTTTTAGGAACAATGAGAATTTTAAAATAATACCCTGAACTCATGGGAAAATTAGCTGAATTAAGCACAATCCTTTGGGGCCTGCTGTGTACAATAGATCAAAGTCAATGCTTTAGTTTCTACCAATGATTTCATCTGGAAAAGTCTGTGATATGCTATGGAAACTCAGAAATCCTTACTAACCTATTTCAAAATTAAACATTCATATGTCTATCCAAATCTTCTCAGACTACTTGTATTATTGTAGATATTACCTTGTAGAATAATAAATTTTATATAGTTTTACTTGCACTACTGACTCCACAACAGTTGAGTCTCTTGGCCATAATGTGAAAATTAGCTAATCTCATAGAAGTAATTGCCAAAGGAAAAGTAACGAAGTCTTTTAGAACCATATCCAGAATAATAAAAAGGATTTGATCACTGCCTTGGGAAAAGGTGGAATGAGTAATTCAAGGAAAGCTAGAGCAAAGGATCAATTTTCTCTGAGAAGGACAGAATACATGCTGCAGAGAGTTGAACTAAACAGTAAGTAGCAGCCTAAAACAGGTGAATTTGCATAAGTTCAACAATCTAGACTTCAGACTTGGGGTGTTACTTCACAGTGGACTACATACTGAGCACGCGTGAGGCCCAGGTTTAATTCTCACTTTGAAGATAGCAATACATATGATAACAACTGTTGTTAATTTCCTATCATATTGTTTTGAAATTCTGAATTGTTTTTAATGTTTTTAAATTATTCTCTTTAACATAAAACAAAAGCTAAGGTCAAAAACAAAAAAAGTGACTCTAGATGAAGAATCAAGAGGCTTCCATAGAAAACAATAAAAATGATATGGAATTTCAAAACAAGGTTAGGATATTAACAATGGTTGTTATATTACATAATGTTATCTTCAGAGTGGTTGTTCAGATAACCAGATATAGGCATGTAAGATTAATCAAACAATGAAAAATAAAATTTATATGTATATACAAGGTGTATCGCTGATGTCTGTGGTTTATTGAAAGGAACAGTCAACGCTTAAAACTTTCTTTTATGTTGACCTATTTTGCATGCTTGAATCTGGTAATCAGAACGACTGATCTGGACACAACAATATGCAGTATGAGAACCCTTACTGAACTCCTACCATCTTGGATGGTGAAGCTCTGCATCATTTCCAATGTTGTTTTTATTTTTATTACTTGTTACTGTCTTTGATTATTTGATCAATCTTACATTCTTACATCTGATTATGTGGACTGAGCAACTTCGTTGATGATAACAGTACATAATGTAGCAACCATTGTTAATTCCTATCATTGTGTTTTGAGGTTATGTATCATTTTTGTTGTTTTCGTCTGTGTCTTCATTGTTGTTGTTTTGTTAGTATTTTTTTTCCTCTCTAAAATAAAAAAGTGAGTCTTCCAGAATGTGAGAATAAAATCTCAAAGAATTTTAGGGTTATCTAAAATAATCCAGGTCAGACATGCGGAAGCCCAGGGGCAGAGGAGGCTAATATGATCTGGTTCCCGGCCTTATCCCTAGTAAACATTTTTTGAGAAATTACTTTTAAGATGATTTGCATTATCTAAACTCAGCTAGAACTTTGGTTCTTTTCAAAAGTGCTTTTATTAGTACCGAACAATTTGCAATGTTCCTTAACCTATATCCTCGTTCTCTCTGTTTGTTCTTACCCCATCCACACTGAGGTGATCAGGGCCTCTGAATCACACTTTTTAAACTTTCAATATTCACACTCTAATGCACTCCTTTACATTTCAACCATTTTTTCTTTTCTATCGAACTCAGGGGAAGAACCATCCTTCCTTTGCTTCAGGAATAAAGTTGCTCCCTTGAATTACCTTCTTTGTTCTCTGCAACTTTGCACCATTTTAGTTTTTTTTTTTTTTCAATTTCTTCCCCTAGAGGTGTTCTCTCTACACTTCATCCTGAAAGCAGATCTCTTTTATTCTGAGACAGACAGACAGACAGACAGACAGACACACACACACACACACACACACACACACAACACCCGTACTTTCTCCTTGAACATATAGTCTAGTACATTAAAAATGCTTAAAAGTTATTAGAGTGGATGAAAGTCTGATCATGCTTAATCACTCTACTTCCTAACGCTACACTTCTGAAAAAGGTTGGTAATACTTACCCACTTGCCCTGCCCTCACTGTCTGTCCGGCCCTGGAATGGTGGGGGATGCCTCCCTCTGTCCTGTTGCGTACCTTCCCGCCCCACCCTTTGGGTTCCCATGCACGACACCTCCTGACCTAGTCGTTTATATTCATACCAAAAGGCCCTCCTGGCTCCAAAGTGGAGGTGGGAGGCACACTTAGGGAGCCGTGGCCAGTGACAGTGAGAACAAGGTGGCTGTGGCTTGGGCTGAGTCCTGTCCACACGGAAGCACACATTTGCTCCCCCTTACTGGTCTGCGCAAACTCAAGATCAGGAAAACACCACACAGACCCTAAACCTAAAGGTCTACTCTTAACCTCTCGCCTCTTAACCTTTCTGTAGGGTTACGTGGCTTCTCTTTAAAATTCTCGCATCCCTTGGAATTGTTTCTCTGGTTCGTTGCTCACTTATTCTGAACCCCGCTCTGCATACATCCCTCCATACTCTTGTTCCCTGTGCTGTCCCTGAATAACGGGCTTCAGCTTGTCTTCTGCAGAGTCCACCTTCCTTTTCCCCAGGGAGCTCCCTTCCTTCCATTGCCACAGTGATTTCTGCAGCTTGCTGTACCCTAACCTGGCATTTCACCCATCGGTCTCCATCTCCCTTGCGCACTGGTCTATGCTCATCCTCACTGATATTCTGCTCCTGCTTCCAGCTGGTTTCTTCTGCCTCTCTCTTAACTGAAAGTGCCCCATCAAAATAGCCAGCAAAGTCCCTTAAAGAGCTGTTAAGGCCTGACCCAACCCTTGCTCAAGGCCTATTTCCCCAAACAGCTATTTTATATACCTTCACTTTAGGCAAACTTTGTTCACATGGATGAGGGGTAATTTACTAAAATACATGTTCCTCTTCCACATTTTTCCTTCATTTCATACAATTTTAGCCTTTTAATAATTTCTATGAAAGTATTTGATTCCTAGCCTCAGATTTTTGCTGGGAAGCAGTGGCACCCAGATGGCAGTGACTTCAGCCTTCTGTAAATCCCTGAAGTCTTAAACAGATAACACAGCCAGGCATGGTGGTGTACGCCTGCCATCCCAGCACTCAGGAGGTTGAGGCAGGAGGATCATTGTGTGTTCCAGACCAGCCTGGCTACAAAGTGAGTTCAAAGCCAGCCTGAACTGCATAGCAAGACCTGGTCTTAAGAAGACAAACAAACAAACAAAAAACGGATGATGCTAAACATGTTGGATCAGCAAGAGGAAAAGATCCTTTTCAGGGCATCTAGACCAGGGGTGGGGTGGAATCTGTACAGACTAAGGCCTTGCTCTGTGTGTCTAACACAAAAAGTGTGGGGAATATATCTCCGGAGATTCATGCGGTTGAATGGTACCCTTTAGGTTCAGCTTTTTCTACACAGACAGAACGCAGGTCTTTTTCACAGCATTCCAATTTTTCTGTTCTGTGTGCCCATGTGAGATACTCTCCATGGACAACTGTTTGGCTTCTAGAAACGGCCCCCACATTTTGTGTTTGCAGCGAGAGGAGAGGGAAGTCCGAGGGCACTGTCTAGGAATTTGAAGGGAAAAAAATACAGGTGAATGTTGAAATGTTAGGGGACAACTTACAGTCAGAGGAGTCCTGAATAGGACCCAGAGGGGAAGGATTAGGACAGAGGAAAAGGTATTTTGTGGGGAAATATCAGAAAGGTACCGAATATCCATTACTAAAGAAGCACAGAAATGATTTTTTCTACATTCCAAGCATATCATAAGTGACTCCAGATTATTGGATAATTATGAGACAGTTCCATAACATTTTCCATGATCAGAGTATAATCACCACACCTTTCCACTAGGTAGGAAAAATATTATTTTAACAAAAATCCACAGCTGTGAAGGATATAATAAGCAACAATTTTACTAAATGATGAGAACTCACCTATAAGTTTCGTACAACCCCTCTCTTGTCTTTGATGACTTCCTTTGGTCACACAGAAAAGGCACTGGTTTTGCTATGTTTGACATTTAACTTTACATTTGTCTCATTTAGTTGCTTGGTTTGTGTATATTTCAAGCATGTATCATTTCTTTTTACTGGGGATGATAATTTAAATTTTTAAAATACCCATTGTGCCTGTCAGAGTCCTATGGGATTGAGTAATTTCTAGTCTACTGAGCTGTTTTATAACGACAGGCATTCTCTTCATAGAAGCCAACAGTCCTGTCCAAAAATGGAGTCCCACATGCAGTGTTTATTCCATCTCAGATTTGACCTGGAAGACCTGCTTTTTGTGTTGAGGAAGGGCATCCATTGGAATTAAAGAAACCTTTCATCCCATTTCAGGATTCAAACATATTTCTTTCTCATAGCCTTGGGGAAGAAGCACTCCCCATATTCAGTGTGTACCTGGTATAGCCTGCCGTCCGCCCAGGAAAGCCCTTCTTGTGTCATCTTTCTCATTTACATTTTTGAACTTAGATTTTACCACCTCAAGAAAGCTTCTCGATACTATGGAAGTGAATCATGCCCTTTTCTGTGCTTCCTCTGGTGTCAGCCCGACACCGGGATGTTTGTTTGTGTGAGCCGGGATATTTGCATGTGACTTGCTCTGCTGTGCTGGGATCCCTGGTGGTGGGAAGGATGTTCCACTCACGCTTTTAGCCCTTGCCAGATGTGGTGTCTATCATGTGCAGTACATGTACTTCCCGCACATATGTTCAATAAATATTCACTGCACATGATTTCAGATTTTTCTTTTTAGCTCAGTAAGAAGCATGGGCTCTGCAACCACACAGGCCGGGATTCAATCGAGGCCAAATGGTAGCACATGCTTGCAGTCCCAGCTCCTAGGGCGGTTGAGGTGGAAGGGTCACCGGGAGCGCACATTACAGGCCTGCCTGCGCAAAGCCGCAAGACTGTATATCACAAACCAAGCAACCAAACAAAATCAGTCAATACATTCAGACCCAATCACTTATTACGGAACTTGGGCAAATTACCTCATCTCTCTATGCTTTAGTTTCTTCAATTTCAAAACAGAAATCATAATGATCAGAAATACTATGTAACCAAAACTGAAGTTATTTCTAGGAACACACCCTGCGCAGAGGTAGCTTAACAGTGAATGGAAACACTTATCGAGAGGTACGTATGTTAGTTTTATTCATCCAGACAAAAAAACCCTTGCCATTTTCATGATAACACTCTAATTTCAAGAGTGTATTTAAGGATTATTCTCCACAGATTTGTGGACCCTTCTCAAAAATCCCTTTGTTTGTTGTACAGAAAGAATCACCACTTGTAGAATGTCATGCAGTTAGCGCAGAGGATACATTCTTATCTTACAGATGTTAGCCTGCTAAGCCAACATAAACCAAAATCTTCTACATTTTACAGCCTAGACTTTAGGGCACATAAACAGTCTTTCCAAAATATTCCTGGCTCAGGAGCATTTTCTTACAACATCCCTCTCCTGCACTGTGTCACACACCTTTCAACCCCATTCAGCTACTGTCTGTTCAATAGGTTCCTCAGTGCTTGGTTGACTGTCAGCATTAATTAGTATCACCACTTAGATCATTTTCTGAAAACTGCTTGCTTATGCCACTCTGCCAGTTTAAGAAGTGCATTATGTTCTTAAAAGTTACTCCAACTTGAATTATGAATAACATATATGCAATTTTCAAAACATTAATATTATTTACAATTGAAATTATTCTGCAAGAATATATATATATATACACATATAATAAAGAACTAGAAATTATATAATTTGATATATACAATAATATATAAGGAAAGCACAACAAATTATGTATTTATATACACAATATTATATATATTACATATATAACTATCTTCAATTTGTTGAAAGAAATTTTACTTAATTTTGACTGGTCTTTTTTTTTTTTTTTTCTGGTACCGGGGATCGAACTCAGGACCTTGCACTTGCCAAGCAAGCGCTTATGCCACTGAGCTATACCCCCAGCCCCAATTTTACTTAATTTTGGACAAAGATCAAATGTACTGTTTTAAGTATATGTGTCTTATATGCATGGCTATAAAAACAAAAAACAGAACATCATGTGCTTGATATCTGTCTTTCTCAGTAGAGGGAACCTTCACTTCTTTTCCTTTTTTGGTCTTTTTTGGAGACAGGGTCTCACTATGGAGTTCAGGCTGTTCTTGAACTCACTTTGTATCCCAGGCTGGTGTTGAACTCGCAACGATCCTCCTGCCTCGGCCTCCCGAGTACTGTAATTACATGTCTGCACTACTATGCCTGGCCTAACCTTTATTTTTCTGCATGCCTCATATTTTGCCAATTATCTGTCCCCAGTGAAGGCACAGTAGAGAGTAATTCTAATCTGCAGCCTCTTAGGGTATCTCAAAAAGGCTCCTAAAAGCCTTTTTTTTTTAAAAAATAAAGCTCTCTTTTTTATTTTAAATATAGCTAAACAGTTAAAGTAAAATGGTATGTTTACTCCACAGAACAAGCAGCTTATTCCGATCTATAAATAACGTTACTTGTCTCCTTCAAATCTTTGATAAACTGATAAGAATATATCAAAACCTTCCATAACTATGCATTCATGTGCAGGGGCCACTGAAATAATTTATCACTCCAAGATTAAGGGTTTCAGCTCAAAGCAAACATATTCAAATAAATGGCAGCAGTGTTTATTAAAACAATACATGTCAGAAAGTTTAAGTGAGCTGAATTGCCTGAAGAAGAATTTAGGGAGTCACAGTATAATTTACGGGCATAAAAACTGTTATTCTCCTGTCACCTTGTTATGAAATTTAGTTTTACCTTTTTTCCATACAAAAAAGCTTAGGGAAATCTTTTTTTAAAAATGAAACTCTTCTATAAGTTTCTAACTATAAAAAGTGTAGCATTACTGAGGGTAGGGTTGGAAATTTAGGCATGGATAAATATCAGTTGGTACAAAGTCTGACATCCATGGGGAGCTTCACATGATTCATTAACATGAAGGGATATTTTATTACTTGAGGAAGAATCCAAAAATACCGGTTTGATGGTGATATGCAAAAACTGAATCAATGAAAGTTGAGATTTCTGAAAGCAAGGAACTTTGAACTTTAGTGAATTTCCACAGGAGTGAAGAATTATAATTATTGCTAGTAGGAAACAGTAAAAGTCACAAGCATAAGAATATAAGAGAGATTTCCCAGTGATCGCACCGGTCTACACTCCCATCAACAGTGGAGAAGGGCTCCTTTTTCCCCACAGCCCCTTCAGCATTTGTTATTGGTTGATTCTTAATCATAGCCATTCTTTCTGGGGTGAGACGGAATCTCAGTGTTGTTTCAATTTGCTTCTCTCGAATGACCAGTGAGATACCGAATCTGTAAATAAGGACCACAGTGTATAAAAGGTATTGTGAAATATGAAGAAATTGTTCAAAAGAAAGGGGGAACTAGGGGTGGGGAAAGGGAAAGGAAAGAAGGTAAACAACAAAAAAAAGAGTCCGTACTCTTAAGTGAAATAAATCAGACATACATGGTTACATATCACATTGTTTCTCTGGTGAGAAGAACTGAACAGGGTAATGAAGGACCAAAATGTATCACACATACTGGGGAATAGGAAGAAAATATTCAAATGGGAAGGGGAAGAAAGCTTGGGGGAGGGGAAAGGAAGAAAGCTTCTGTAAATAAGGCAGGAAAAAGACTGAAGGGAAGGGAAGGGAATGGGAGAAAAGAAGCAAGGTATATCATGCACACGCACAAACACTCTCTGCTGAATGTGATCATTACGCATATCTAAAATGTACCAATAAAATCAATAATAAAAAAGAACATAAGAGAGATAATAGCCAGGTTATGTGTTAACGCAGAGATATCTATCGAGGGTTATCAACATTTGGCACTTGCTGTAGAAGAAGAAGAAGGCAACGTAAGGACAGGTTATCAACTGGAAGTTAAAAGTTGTGGTGTACAAAGACAACCACAAAATTTTACACCTAGAAAGTTCATAGGAAGACATCCAAGTGAACCCACCATTTAGTAAGCAAACTGAGCCATAAAAGAAGTCAGAGTGTGCTTGCTAGGTCACTGCAGGACAGAACCACTTTGCTACACTGGCTTCATATTCCATGCCCCTTTTGTACCCATGCATTGAACCTCTGGAAAGCTGGATATTCCCTGGAAATTATTAATAACAGTTTCTGGAAAGGTAGTTATTAACTGAAAGTCCACACCTGACCATACTTGAGATAAAATTTCAACTAATGAATAAAGGGGCTAAAAGTTTCCATAGCAATCAGTCAAATCTATTATCTACAAAGATGTACCCCAAGTATAGTTTCTACTGAAACCAAACCAAAACAAATCAAACCAGAACTGAACTGAACAGAACCAAACAGAACCAAACCAAACCAAACCAAACCAAACCAAACCAAACCAAACCAAACCAAAACCTTTTACTCTGTTCAACTACAGAGAGACAGAGAGAGAGAAACTGGGAAGAGGATGAAGCATCTCTCAGCCTGCTGTATCTCACACAGGAAATATCATGTGATATCAGAGAACATTTCCATCCACTTCATCTATGTAAGGAGGTATTTTGAAGACTGGGTATTGAAGCTCTTGCACATTCCACCTTGCAGAGTGTAATTACCTCAAAACCAGTAACGAGGGAGGACCACCATAAAAGAAAATAAAATGGAAAACGCCTCCTACTCTCACTCTTAATGAAGTCCATTGTTAAGGACGAATGCTTCTCTTGAACGATGAAAAGTGTAACTTGTCTTATTGGAAGGGCCAAAAGGCAGATCTGCTACAGAAATGCTACTTCATGTAGGTGCACTCTAATCCTGAGATTTTTTTTGAGACAAAATTCTGTGTGGAGCAACTGCTGCATGTACTAGGTTAATTTCTAAATGTCTCTACATTTCCCAGTTCTACTTTGTCAATGTATCTAGTAAGATGTGTCATTTAAAATAGGTACATTCTGAATGCTAGGAGAGCAAGGAAAAAGACTTTGTTAAGGCTTTCTTGTTCCAGTAAATTTTGTGACAGGAAAACAAGACTCTTGCATTAGCAACAGAAAAAGAGACAGACAGATATTGGGGAGAAACATTCCCGACAATGTACACTGGTTAAATCTTCCACTTACCTTTGGTTTAACACAGATCATGCGCAGTGATGAATTATGTAATATGTATGAGCAAATACTATAGAACTCTGAGCAGCATTTTATCCTATATTATGGCATAAAGACTCTCTGCACTTGCTTTTTCTGTATATACCTTCAAGACATAAAGCTTTTAAGATATATAAGCAGTAGAAAGTATGTGAAACGCAGATTTGTTTTAAAACATTATTCTTTGCATGAATTCCCCGGCCCAGTTTTTGAAAGTACGATTGCTCCTGGGTTTTTACTTGCATTGAAATTCTAACAAATACAGTTCAATTATATTCACGCAGTACTTTGCAGACCATATTTCAAGTTGCACAACTGACCTTCTTTTCTATAAAACAATCAGATATAGCCTAAGTTGTAGGTAATTCAATTATGGAACATTTTGAAAAGGAGAATCCTGTTGCTTTTCTCGCACATGGATCAATTTGGACCTCTCAAACTTCTTTGCATTTCCTTGCATAGTTGTAAACACTGCCTTAATTTTTGTTAACTTGAAGGAAAATATCTGACCACTTTATAGATTAATAAATACCTTCTTCAGGGAGCTGCACAGAAAATAAAATCGTACATTTAACAGGTTTTCAGAGACAGAAAAATAATGAACTTTCTTTGCAAGGAAGAACGAAACAATGACCTCCAATCCCACCTCACGCTATCACATGAAGATTGACTCTTGTTTCTCCAGCAAGAACTTGAAATGTTTAAGTTGAGTCCACTCAACTCACCTGTTTGGCTAAGCTGAGATGTGCTTCTACTTCTTCGAGATACTATGGCCACCACCTTGGCGCTCAGGCTGGATCTCCGTTTCTTTCCGCCTGCTCCAACGGTGCCCACAGCTGTGTCCGACTGACTGCCGTCATTGTGCTCCAGTGCGTATATGTCTCCGCTCATGCTGCTGCTCTTCAGGATCGCTCTTCCTGAACTTCCCATCCGTCTGCCTTGCATTTTGGGGGTAAATGAACTATATTTACAAAGTAAAAACATATACGCAACCATAAATCACAGGTCAGCAAAGCCAAAACACTAAATCTTATTCAGCTTTGAAATAATCCCAGGCACATCTTTTTTTCAAGGGGAAAAGCCAGATAAGGGGCAGTTACACAGCGGCAAATACTTCAGGATCGCATCACCACCCTCCAGGTAGTTATAAGAAATGTCTTAAAACAATGACATTTCAACAGAGCAATGCCTAGATTTTTAAAAATATGGTAAAAGGAAGCTCAATCATTCATGTGAGGTCAGTGTTACCCAAAGGCCCTCCTAAAATTTATTTGCTCAAAATACTCGGAAAAACGAACTTACATGACCTTTACCATATGGGCCTATACAGACATGTATGTATTAATATAGAACCTCTGAACAGTGTTGATGACCCTTAGTATGTAAATCAGAATAAAATCTGCATATTATGGAAAACACTGGTCTTGTGTTTGTGGTCATATGTGCATGATGAAGGTTCCAGTTATCAGAACAGTAGTATCAGATGAGTTACAAAAGATAGGAGGGCGTGACTGGGAAAGTTTAAAGGCTTGGAAAAGGGCTGGGGATATAGCTCAGTGGCACAAGTGCCTGTCTCGCAAGCACAAGGTCCTGAGTTTGATTCCTGCCAAAATAAATAACTAAATAACTAAATAAAGTAAACGTTATGGAAAAAAGTCAACACTCTTCTTTATTCTTTATTTGTTTATTTATATGGTACCAGGAATCAAACTCAGGACCTTGTGCTTGGCAAGCAAGGCGCTGTGCCACTGAGCTATATCCCCGGCCCCGCTACTAGTTTTCTTATTATTATTATCTTTCATAGATTGGGAATTGAAAGCTAGCACTTCCATTTGGCAGGAATGATGTAGAATTTTTAGTTCTTAGCTGCATTTCTTTAAGTGTGTCTATCTCAAAAATCCCAATATTAATATGACTTTTTCGTTTCATTCTAATAAGCTGATCAATATAAAATTTAAGTCATTTACATATCTGATTACTTTGTGATACATTTTATGTAGCCTCGTTTTCAAAGCTTTAATGAGGACAGTATTACATATGACCAGTCCAAAACTGACTCTTGTGGGATTTATATTCCCAATTCTAGCAAACTTTCTTTTTCCAAATATGTTACAATTTCTTTTGGGTCCCCGGTAATTTATTTCAGTCTAAATCTGCCATCCCTTTTAGGTATAATCATACTGCCAGTTTTCTCAGTAATTTACCTGCAGAAATCTGAGAAAGGCTCTCCAGAAGTGTCAAGACTTGGTCAATTTTACAGTCACAATGCACACCTAAAATCTAACACTTGCAACTTAGAAATCAGTGGCCTTTTATCTCTCATTAATCTTTTTGAGCACTTTTCCCTCAATGATTATTAAAACCCTCTTTGTGATTACTTTGCCCTTCACAGAAAGGCATGCACTAATTAGCATGTACCTTCATTCTCCTTGCTGCTTCTGTAAAACTGGAATTCTATTACAGATCTGAATTTGCTTAAAAATGCTCTTTCACATAAAACACATTATTGGGAAACAGGAAACAATGTCCCTTAGGCTATCAATTTTTAAAGTATTAGGAATGTCTTTTATCATCTTTATATATTGAAATTGTATTTAAACTGAACTGAAAAGGTTGAGACAATTTTTATGGGTTCAGACATTTATATCTACTTATAGCAATGCAATGTGAATGAGCTTTGAGACACGATTCCCTCCAAATGAAGTATGTGTTTAGATGCTTAAGGTCATTGTCCTATATGATGTGTCTACCTCCCCAAAAAATGAGGACTACTGTTGTGTCCCATGAGAAACTGTTAAAGCGTTTTCAGATCTCCTGTCTACCTAGGAATCTCATCAGCCAGGTTAACCTAGTTAAACAAAGGTCATGATTTCCTCACAAGTAAACATTCTGCTTCCCTTTTTCTTGGCCTATTTTGTCCACTTACGTTTTTGGGAAAACTACTCCTATCATTCATTTTGCCAGAATGCTTTAAGATGCATGTTGGGGCCTTCTGCCTTATAAAGTTTGTTAGAATCTCTCTAGCATCAAGATGACTGTTGTCTCTCAGTCCTTTATTTTCTATTTTGCAAGCAATGTTAACATGCTGATATTACATAACAGCATAAACCTTATGCATTTCCAAATTTGCTATGGTGCCTTTACCATTGCTGAATGACTTATGGATAGTATGATTAAACTGACCTTTAAAGTTCAAATGAAGAAATTGGTCTTTTTTCTTTGATCCTCCCTCTCCCTCAAGCTATTAACTTTTTGTTTAAAAATTTCCTAAAGATACATATATACGTATGTCTACATCTATATCTATTTCTATATCCTGTATTCCTTTCATCTTCTGAATTAATGAGTCCAGTTTTTCTGCATACTTTACTAAAACTGGCTTTTATTCAAAGTCACTAATCCAGTAGAGAGGAAAAACCAATGGGTCATAGCCTTATTGATCAAGAACATATTACCCAGTTTTGAATTTACCTTCAACACTACATCATTTTTCCCAATGACTGTGTGTGTGTGTGTGTGTGTGTGTGTGTGTGTGTACAGTTGTATAATTACACACATAGCTATCACCTATCCATCTATTCATCCATCTATATAGACTTTCTCAGATCATCCTTAGAACTAGGTTCATTTTGCTAGCTTTCTCTTTAATGAGCTACTTAAAGCTTCAGCATTTGCTGTATATTTGCTTCTGATAATTATGAGCATTAAATTAGATAGTGTAAGACTCCTATTAAAGATGCTTAAATGAACTTGAGCTAAGCTGTTTTCTACAAGAAGGGTGCTTCTGGACTCTCTAGACCAGAGTTTTTTGTTTTTTTTTTTCTTGGCTTCTAGATTTAATGTTTATGTTTTTTTTCTTCTCTTTTTGTGTGTAACTCTGGTTTTCAGTGGTTTAGTTTCTGTTTGCTTCTAGTTCTGGTCCTTGGAATGTTTGGCTCTGATTTTGCTTTGCTTGTGACTAAGAATGAATTCTTAATTAGTGGCAGCAATGGGGAATCTACCTACAGATGAATTTCTGTTGGATGGTAGATATCAAACATGGGTAGCACAAAAAAAAAAAAAAAAAAAAAGAAAGAAAAAGAAAAGGCCTGTGATGTCACAGTGCCTGCCTGCCAAGAGCAAGGTCCTGAGTTCAGTTCCCAATACACCCCTCCAAAAAAATACCTGGGTAGCAGATGCCAGAAAATCTGGTTTGTTTGGGTTTTTTTGTTGTTGTTGTTAGGTTTTTTGTATGCCTGTTTGCATGCTACTAGAAGATCCCATTGCTCAAGAAAATGTCTTAGGCACAATGGAAAAGAAAAAGAACATTCCTACAAAGTTTAGAGTTAGGCTTATTAATTTTGATTCTATGAGTAGTAAAACTTAAGATTTAGTTCTCCTTTCTAATAACAGGTTTCTCAATGGGTGATTAAAATTTCCATTACTCTGTGTGTACCCTAGAAATGCTATTAGTTCCCAAAGTATCTCACATTTAATAAAGCTCCTATTCTGATTGATCTAAACAGATAAAAGCATCTTGAGAATTCAAACATAAAGAACTCAAGACTTTCCAGTGAAGAAATTGAATTTTTTCTAAGTCTTTGAGTGTATAAGCTTTTAAGAAAAAAACCTATTCTTAAGAAATTTCTAATATGGATGAATTGTCATATAAAGGTCTAAGTCTACAGAGTGGAGACAGCAAAGGAATTTGATAATTTTGCCTGACCAACAGCAATAAGATTTCTCCTCACATAAAATAAAATGCCTATAGTAATGAAATAGAAAAGAAGTAGTAACAAATGTTGATGAACATTTGCAGAGATTAGAACCCTCAATGTTTCTGACGGGAATAAAAAATTATGCCCAGTGCTTTGGAAAGTAGTTTGGAAAAAATCATTTGACTACATGTCATTAAACTGAAATACAGTGAAACACAAAATTACTGTATGATTCAACAATTTCATTGAAAAGTTATAGGCAGAGTTACCATGTGACCTAGCAATTTCACAACTGAATATATACTCAAGAAATATGAAAACATGAATCTACACAAATACACATATGAATGTTCATATCAGCATTATCCAGAAGAGTCAAAAAGTAGAAACAACCAAACTAATCAATCAATTGACAGAGAAGTTAAATATGGTATAGCCACAAAATGGAATATTACCAAGAATAAAAATGAAATAAAAATTTATCGATGTCACAACATGGATGAAGTTAGAAACACACTACATGAGAGACCCAGGAATAAAAGCCTACCAGTGTTTCAATTTCATCTAAATGAAATAATTAAAACTGAAATTCGTAAAAACTGAATATAAGGCCAGGCGTGGTGGTGCACACCTATAATCCTGCACTCAGGAGGCCGAGACAGGAGGATTGTTGCAAGTTCGAGGCCAGCCTGGGCTACAGAGTGAGCTCAAGGCTAGCCTGAACTGCATAGCCAGACACTGTCTCAAAAAGACAAAAATAAAAAATAATTAACAAAACATTTTAAAAGTGGATTTTATGGCATGTGATTATATCTCAATTTTAAGAACACAAGTTTATAAGAAATCAACCAATAACAAATGCTGGTGAGGCAGTGAAGAAATACGAACTCTTCTCCACTGCTAGTGGGAATGCAAACTAGTAAAACCACTGTGGAAGTCAGTTTGGAGATTCCTCAGCAAACTAGGTCTAGAGGTCCCATTCAATCCAGCTATTTCCTTCTGGGTATTTTCCCTGAAGATCTGAAAACATCATATCTCAGTGATACATATGCACCCATGTTTATAGCAGCACAATTTGTAATAGCTAAATCGTGGAAGCAAGTGAAATGTCCATCCACTGATGATTAGGTAAAAAAATTGTGTCACTTTTATATAATGGAATATTACGCAGCTATAAAGAAAGACAAACTTGAGGCTTTTATAGATAAATGGTCACAACTAGAGACCATAAGTGAAATAAATC
Source organism: Dinomys branickii (assembly GCA_004027595.1). NCBI lineage: Eukaryota > Metazoa > Chordata > Mammalia > Rodentia > Dinomyidae > Dinomys > Dinomys branickii. The sequence goes on from PVLD010002087.1 coordinate 16,468, forward strand.
AGATATGCAAAACAATGTATTGTATCACTATGGTAAGAACCTGAAAGTGTGAATATAAATTAGGAGGTATGGTAAACATTGTGAAATGAAAGGAAAGTGCTCAATAGTAAAGAACAACTGGGATGAGGGGAAACAGAAATTGGAGAAAGGGATAATTATGTATGTATGTGTGTATGTATGTATGTATATGCAGGATGGCTAACATAGTTGTACTACTGACTTCTGTCACTTTATTGTAAGTAACAGTTAATGATTAGTTGTTTGATCAATCTTGCATGTCTATATTTGTTTTCCTGAGTATACACTTTGAAGTTATCAATATGAAATACAACAACCATTGTGAATTCCCTGTCACCTTGTCTGTAATTCAGTTTTGATTGTACTATTCTTGTGCTACTTTGTAAATGGCTGTCTGTTTGTTAATATGCTTTCATTCTTTTACTTTTAAAATAAAAACATAAAATGAAATGAAAACACAAGTTTATGTCTTTCCCTAATTTCACTAAGGTGGCATACTATTCAATATAAGCACATAATTTTGTGCAGCATATTCTGGGTTGCTCTATATTAATAATCACATAAATTATAAAAATGACAGTTTTAATCCCTTTCTAATCCTTACAGCTTATATTTATTCATTTTTCTGGCTATAATGGCATAATGCAGGTGCAACATTGTTAGGGCCTTCTGACCACTGCTGAAGAGAAATTCTGTGAGGGCCTCTATGCTCCAGCAGGAGCCATTTTCTTTTGCATAAATAACTTTGTATTTTCTATAGAGCAGAAACAATGGTGGGGGGTGAATTTTCTGAGAGGGATCCATCCGTCCATCCAACCCTCCATACATCAGCCCATCCATCTGCCCATCCATCCATCTATCCATCCATCCATTATCCATCCATCTGTTCATTCATCCATCCATCCGCCCATCCATCCATCTGTTGCCTGAAAGATGTTTTGGGCAGGTATTCATAATGAAGCCCAAAAATTTGATTGAGGCTTTTGGATTTTTGCTTTCAGCATTCTATTAGTCATTGAACTGATTTTCTGGTTTCATAGTGTCTCATAAAATTTCAGCCAAGTCTTAACCTTACTGTACTGAGGATAACATAGTACCTTTTGTTTATCTCTGAGTCTCTAGTATGAAATTCTTTTCTTTCATCTTTTGTACTGTCATTATGATGTCACTAGATTATATTCATCTTCATATATTATACGGGTTTTTTTTTTTACAGGTTTTGATACTGTAATTTGGTGTCTTCTATCAGCTTTTACAGACTCCCAGCCAGTATCTCAGCACTTAGGCACTGCTTCTGACACTTCCCCTCCTTGGGTCCCAGTTGGACCCTTTTGCCATGTCCTACACCTTCTACTATTTCCTCCAGCTTCCCTCCTTCTTCTCCCCTGTGCACTGGTTTATACACTTTCTACGGAGCAGCCATAGAACCCTGTTTTGCGGTTTCCAGTATGCCATAAAACCTGCTTTAAACTGTGGATCTGTTTTCTTAATTTTAGAATTATCCTTTACCTTTTCCATGGAATCCAGGACTCCTGAACACATCCAGCTCCTGTTGGTTCCTTGAACATATTTATCATGGATATTTTAACGTCTCTATTTGATAACCCTTTTGTTACTTTTTGGTCAATTGCTTTTTCTCTTTTTCAGGTATAATTTAAAATCCTGATTTGTAAACTTCATATAGAATAGCTGCCTACAGTCTAGATGGTAAAATTTTCCTCCCAAAAGGTATTTTAGGAGGTTGATAGATGCATTTCACTTTCTCTTATGCAGAGTTCAGGTTGAAACTCTAGTAGAATGTTAGTGCTTATTCCTGGAGCCTGGCCCTTTGGAGATTTGTACAGGAGACCAAAGGTGTTTACCTCAGGTCCCTCTAACGTTGTAGCAGCCTAACCCACGTCTTCCTAGCACACAGCAGCTGGGTATATTTGCAAGGATTATTAGCCTCCCTGCTGCTGCGGCACAGGTTAGATTTCTTGGGATCCTTCCCTGGGGATGCATAACTCATTAGTTTAGAAGAATCTGCAACAAATTTTGAAGCACATCACTCAGCAATTCTGGCTTCTCTGACAATTTCTGAAGTAAGACATCCACCTTTTCAGCTCAGCAGGACCACTGCCTTCAGCTTAGGCTGCTTCCCCTGACAACAAATTGGAAAGTACCTTCAGAGGAAACTGGGACACACTTAACAGTTTATATTTTCTCTTCTTCACAAGAGTGAAGCTCATCATATTTCTGCCCGTTCTGCTGTTCTCAAATGCCCTCCGATAGTTTGTTTACTGTTCTTGCTTGGCTTTTGCAGTTTTATAGTTGGAAACATTAATCTGATGCAAGCTACACTGTCATGTCCAGAAGAGAAAAGTCATCGCACCACTTATGCTGGCAGCTATCTGCAGCTATCTGCAAATGCAGGACAATGGAGGCACACGCTCTAATTGCGCCTTAGCGGTTTATTTCCTTGTGAACTAGGTTGGACACCTCTTGCTGCACTGACCGCACTATACACAGCCCGCTGAGTGTCCTTTTCAGCCATACAGTGGCAGACTTCCTGTGTGCTTCTCCTGGAGTCTGTGCCAGCTGGGTGTAACATACCATTTTACAGTGTTCCCCGGCTAAAACGTTCCTGCTCCTCGGATTCCTGCTAGGCATTGTTGATTGACATTGCAAAGCCATGCCATTTATTTTAGAGAACTTTGCAGTTGATCCAGCACTTGCTTAAAGTTAGCACCTACTTATCCAGAGCAGTTTCATTCATTTGGGATTGGATGTCACTGAACTTGAAAGTTATTTGTCTGTATTTTACCATTGGGGGAATCTCTGGTTTCATATTAGATGAGGTTTTTAGTGCTTTCTCACACAATTAGAAAGATGTCAGTGATCTGTGATCTTCAATCTGAGGTCATTTATGAGATCTATTTATGAGGTCAAATCAGTAGGCCTGGACAACTCATTGGAACTTGGATTCCCAATGGGAAAGAACTACCCTCAAAGGATGGCTAGTGGATCTTGATGGGGGAAGAGGAGGAAATAAAACTTAGAAAATATAATATGAGTGCTCTTCCAAGGTTTATAGAAATACACACAGGGAACTTATGGTATTAAAATTTCATGCGTGGACTGAAATTAGCAAAAGAACATCTGAAGTTCCCTTAGTGGGTTGATAATTTTATTTTATTCTATTATTTACTTATTTGTTTGTTTATTTATTTTTGAGACAGAATCTCACCATGTAGTTCAGGCTGGCCTTAAACTCACTTATGTAGGCAAGGCTGGCCTTGAACTCATAGTGATCCTCCTGCCTCAGCCTCCTGAGCACTGAGATTACAGGCTTGTGCTACCTCTCCTAGCTAAGAGGTTGATAATTTTTTAAAAAGACTAAGAAACACTGAATTAAAAGAGGATTGAGAATAATTAAGGCTTAAGGTAGATTCCAATTCTTTGATACAGAAATAGGGTATAGGGTACAGAAAATATAATCATTCTGTTCAAAATCTAAACAAGCTAAAATTGTTTTATACTTGTTGTCAAAAAATGCTAGTTTTGAGATATCTGTTGTAGTCTTTTTGCTTGTTTTTTGAGATAGGATCTTGTTATCTTAGTATGTAGTGCAGGCCAGACTTGAACTCACTTTGTAGCTCAGGCTGGCCTCAAACTCACACTGATCCTCCTGCCTCAGCCTCTTGAGTGCTGATGTTACAGGCATGCACCACCACACCAGGCTGCTCATAGTCCTAAAAACTATAAACAGCCACTCAAAAATAAATAACCTCAAGTATTTCCAATCCCTTAAAAATCTAATTATACAGATGTTGTACATTATATGGTGACCATCAAACCATGAGGACATAATCTCATGTCATAAATGGGCCACAAAATTGTATCAATAACTTATAAATGATTAATAACATTAAAGATGAGCACATACAAATTTTTTAAATATATGTATGTGTTTTGGTTTACAAATGAACAAATAAGACAGCTAGTTACTTTGGGTGATTCAACTAACTATGAAAATATTTACACTGACTATAGGCAATTCATGTGCATGGCCTCTTGAAGTCTCTGGTTGGATTAACCATCCTGCATAGATAATATTTACTCAGTTAACAAATATTAATTTATTCACTCATGGTTATCACACACATGCTTTAAGATAGCAACAGGAGGAAAGCATTCATGTTAAAATGTGTAAAGAAATATAGGTCTCAATGATAATTTTAATCAGTGAACAAAATAAAAAACAGTCAAGTGTGTAACAAAATGTACACCAGGAAAACAGACCCAAGACCAATGTGGTAGTTTATTTCACTGAAACTGTGGTAGCTGTTTCTTGGTGTACTATAATGAACACCAGCTATGTATTTTACAATCCTTTGGCGAAATTATGACACTATCTAAAATCAAAATTGTTGATAATTACAGAACTAGAACTAGTTCTCACGTTTAACTTTTTTCCCTTGAAACTGTTACGGTTGATACATTGTGTCAACTTGGGGAGTCTAGCAGTTTGGCTGCATGACTCAGCAGGAAGCCAAGGTGCTTACTTTGTACACATCCTGAGCCTGTGGAAGAGGAGGGCATGGAGATTGTGTGAGAGCTACACACGCCCTGGGCGGGGGTAGCTGATTAAAATGTAAGGGAAGAAAAGAGGCTGCTTGCCCGCCATTCCTCCCTTTCGCTGGTTGTTTTGCTGTGCTCTGTTGCCACGAATGTTTGCCCTCTGCCATGTGCCACTCTGCTTCAGAGCCAGCCAAGTATGGACTGAAATATCCACAAACTGTAAGCTAAATAAACCTTTCGTTCTTTCATTTTGGGTGTTGGGTATTTTGTCTCAACAATGAGAAAAAAGTATCCAAGACAGAATTTGGTACCAAGAGTCAGGTTGTTGCTGTGACTATATCTAACCATGTGGTTCAAGAGCCTTTGGAAATGGCTTGTAGGAAGAGTTTGGAAGGGTTTGGAGAAGTCTGGTCTGTAAGTCAAACTTAAGCGGAAATCTTAAATATTAGTAATCAAAACCCAAATTCTGAAATGTGCCATCTGCTCCAAAAACATTTAAGGATGAGTTCTAAAGTATAAAATAACTCATACTTCAGATTATGTTTGCAATAACTAAATTATATAGCATGATGCTATACTTCCCAAAATTCTGAAGCATGTGCTTTTTCCTCACACATACCTATGAGGTAAGAGTGGCAAGTATAATTTTCAGTTTTCAAATGGGTATATGCGTAACTTTACTACATACGCATTGAGAACCAATTACAGCTATAGAGTTAGAGGTTTTGACGGCTGTGTTTTGCCCCAGGTAATCAGTATCAGTTATGGACACTATTATGCCCCTAACAGTCATCCAATAAATGATTTATGAATGAATAACTAAGCAAGAAATAAGTCACAGTCTTCAGCAGCTGTGCCCTTGCGGTCAATATTAGTCAGCAATAGAACCAACACCCAGTGGACTGAACCAAAATTTAGCATCTGAGTTACAAGTTACGCACAGGGAAGAGGAGCAGCGCTCACAGACTCTCTGGGGACCTCCGAGATGCACTTTCTTCAGTGGTCACTGACAGCTCCCTCCATCTCCAGCCTCCTCGTTCTGCCCTGTTCAATTTCAGCATCCTCTGAGTGCCCGGAATTCTTGTTCTCAGTTTGAGTTCTACCCACTTTCACACTGCACACCAGTTCTCCACCCCTGTTTAAATGAACCGTAATGACTCAAGTTGCCGGTGTTTATGGGAGCTTCCTTCTTTCCAGAGAGGTCCCTGGTCCTCAGCTCTCTTCTTCCCTCTGGCTGCCTTCCCGATGGCCATTTTGTCAGGCCCTGTAGACCTCCCTTTAGGGCAAGATGCAAACGCTCTGCTCTGGCCTGGCAGCCACCCTCTTACCTGAGATAAAGCTTTAAGGGCCATGATTCTTATTTTTCTACATATTTTTCTTATTTATTCATTTCTTTTTACAATACTGTCATTTAAAAGCAATTTCTAAACATCACAAAAATCAGACCTTGAATGAACACACATTTTTGGCAATGTGAAATATGATAAGTTAGGAAAAATTCTTTCATTCCCAAATGCCTAGAAACTGATGGGAAATACTGATGGGAATGTGTGTTGAGCTCACAAAAAAGGAAAAGCATATTCCTTTAGCCACAAGACCAAAAAAAGAACTGAAGACAGACTGGGAAGCAGATCATATATGTCTTCAGAAGTTTTGCAGATGAAAAATTTAAAAGTGGAGGTCCAGGCTTGGGGAGGATTTAGGGTTGAAATCCCCAGGTGAACGAACATCCTTAAAGAGAAGTAAGGAAATGCCTCTCTCTCAGTCCAAAGACTCAGGTAAGGAGAACTTCCAATGCATGCTTTTTTTCAGGAAGGAGGATGATCTAATTAGCCAGTACAACCATTAAGTTGTATACTTTCTAGACTAATGCTGAGAAGAAATCAGTCAAAAATAATTCCATTACAAACCCACTAGGAAAGCAGAAATAAATAAGCACAGTTGAGATAACAGAAAATTAAGCAGAGCAGTACCTCATCCACCAGAAATCAAACAAAAAGGAAATGTGTATGGGAAAGGGTTCAGTGATAAAAACTGTAAAGTCATTTTCTGGTTTTAGCCATCACTGAAATGTAAGCATACTGCAATTCCATTTCCCAAATAGATAGTTCATCAAAGTTTAACATTTAAAAATTAACACTGAGAGTGGGCTGTTTGAGTTAGGCAAAATTATATTAAAATAGATCCTCTCCCCAGGTATAGTTAAAAAAAGTTTGGATTAACTAAAGAAGCTCAAGACTTGTACAATTTAATGTCTAAAAGATGCATGGGCAAAATGCTCCCCCTACTACATTACCAGTGGAAAACCCCAGACATTTAAAAGAATTTGTGTGTCATTCGGTATTTTTTTGTACAACCAACTTAGTGAAGAGCTCGGAAAGCTACAGACTATATTTTTATCAAACCTGAGGACCTAATTATCAGAGCCCAAGCAACAGCTTAGTTACCATTCAGCAAGTGGAGAGTTTCCTCCCTCCAAAACAGTTAATCCTGAAAACTACAGTTAAGTTTAAAAAGTTGCGGTGTGTAAGCAGCAGTTCTACCGGATGTGAAAAGATTATAGTTAACTTTCATTAAAAAACAGCACATTTCAGAATAATGCACTAAAGCCCGTACAAAAAGCTATTTAACACTAGTAAACATAAAATACTTGGGAATTGTAAACAGGTATGGAAGTTGCTTCATTAAGAGAAATTAGTAGGTAGTTTATTTTTGATCAGTTGAATACATACTAATGTCAATGTGTGCAAAATTTTTCTTAAAACTTGTTAATGTATTATTTTGATCTATTTTCTGCAGCAGTTGGTGCAATAAACCTTTTGAATTTGTCTCAAAAAAACTGTAAAGTAGAAAGAAAAAAGTTAAGTACAGCTATATGCTATTTATAAGAGATAAAACTATCGTATTTAGTTATGGAAAGATTGATACAAAAAGATGTATGCAATTAGACTGGACACTTTTAAGAGCTTCTATGGTCACATAAGATGAAATATATTTTAAAACAAAAATATTATTAAGAGATTATGTAATGATAAGAGAGTTAAATCATCAGGAAGATGAATTATGAATTTTAAAATCATGAATTTTGAATTATGAAATTTAAAAATTTCATACAAAAAAAGAAGAGCGATGCAATAAAAAAGCAGACAAATCTTGACAGCTGGAAAGGTTATAACTCAACATTCTGAATAAACACTAAATCATATTACATAAAAGTTTAGGAAAGCAACAGAAATTCAAAACAAGGTAACTATTAACTATGTATGTAGTATGTATGTACTAAAACATACATAGCTATATGTTTAACATTTAAAGAAATAAATTCTTGCCAAGCACATCATAATTACAAAAATGACCCCCAACCATAAATATAACTTCATAAACTTCAAATACCCAGTACCAATCAAAATACACTCTGATCAGAAAAGCATTAAGGCAGTTAAATTTAAATTAACTATTAAAAAGATACTCTATACTTTTGGAAATTTAGACTTCTTTCTACAAAATGACTAAAAGACATAAAATGGGATGAAATTTAGATATAACTAAAACGACATAAAAATAACATCTTGCAGAACAAAATTGGTGTGAAAAAGAATTTCAAGAAAAAATTAGACAAATGACATTGGAAAATAGAGGGAAAATTTCATTTCTATTAAAGCAAAATACTGTACTATAATGAAACAGGTACTATTCATGGTAGTATCAAAATTTATGGTATATATAACTATGGATATATAAAATTTTAGAGAACATTTTTAATTCCAGGGAGAGGTGTTACAGAAGATAAAACTGAATGAATAAAGATATACAATAGAAGACTCAATCTTCTTAAGATTCCAGTGTACCTCAATGTATTTTTATGTTCATTATACGTCACACCCAGAATGTATTTTGCAAAGCTTAATGTATTTACTCTGCAATTAATATATAAGCACAAAGTACTAAAACAGACATGAGGCTACTGAAAAAAAGTAAGAATGAAATGAGGGGACTCGCCCTGATATAGCATTTATTCTGAGTTACATATCAATAAGCTATGCTAATTGGGATAACGTGGTATCAGTACAGAAATACAACCCAATCCTATAAAATGCAGGACAGAAACAAACTTTAGATTTGTAAAAATTTAACACAGAACAGAACTGATGTCTGGGCCAGTAGGGAAATGTGCCTGGCATGTGGAGATGAGGACTGGATAGGGAGGTCCAAGGGATTCAGCTATAATGAGGTACTCTGCACTGGCTGTGTGATTTCAACAGATTGCTTCATTCTTGGCTTCATTTGTAAAATGAAGTTCTGAGCAATTACCTAACAATACTATTTAGCAATAATTATTATTTCCGTGTAAATCCCCTATCAGAACATCTGGTTTAGGTAAAATACTTATATAATTAATAAATCACAATACTTTAACTACAAGCAAACATATAATACTATAGGTATTACACGGGTTAGGGTAAAAACTGTGGAAAGTAACACACAAAACAGATGAAGTTTGGTAGCATCCTTCACAACGAAAGGATATGCTAACCATTCTAAAAGATTAACAGTTGCAGAAATATGAATACCTGCCCAGTAAAATACTATTTAATGTTGATATCCCAAGTATATGCCTGGGGGTCACTAAGTAATAAGTTGCTAATGGACATAATACTGCTTGTTATGGTTGGTGTCTGCATGTCCCCCCAAATCCTCATGTAGTCATGGGGTGGGCTTCTAGCTTTTTGATTGATCCAGAGTCCATGCTGGGAATATGGGTGTGAATGTTACACCCCTGAAGCCCCCACCCCTGGGAGAGTTTGAATATGTAAGGGAGAAAAGGGGCTGTTTGCCATCCCTCCTCCCTAGTTGCTCTTGTTGCTTTTGCTATTTTCTGCAACAGGAATGGTAGCCCTCTGACATGTGCCACCCTGCCTTGGAGCTAGCTGAATATGGACTGAAACCTCCACAAACTGTGAGCTCAATAAACCTTTCCTTCTTTCATTTTGGATGTCAGGTATTTTATCACAGCAACGAGAGAAAAGTAACCAAGACGCTGCTAGTTTAGAGTTAGCAGTCAGTTCTCCACTACGGGAATACATAAATCCACTTTTCCAGCACCTGAGACTTCTTCAAGGCCATCTCTTTCACTCTTTCCTCTTTGATGTGTTACAATTATCAGACACGTTAAAGATGTTCAATGCTCTCCTAGCTACCAAGTTGGAAAGAACCTCAAATTCTTACAAAGTAATCGAACTCAATTGAAACAAAAGAAAGAAAAAACTGTAGGAATGCATTTGGATACAGACAATGGAATGTTCCCATGTATTTTTAAAATTCCATGAACAATTGTTACGCATTTTCTCTCCAAAAGGGGAAGTACTCATTAAAATCTAAGCATCATTTCCACAAATTAACCCACCTTAAAAAGATATTCCTGCTTTGCTTTAAAGTTTGAAAACTTCACTTATCCTAATTGACCGCTATCATTGTCTGTGACACAGTAAGTCATGAAACGTCTCGGAGTTTAACTAAACATATGTTAGTTAAGTCTATTCTCACCTGGCCTAGTAGAAAGATAAAAATAAAGATGATGGACCATGCTCAAACTGCACCAATCTCAGTTCACCGTGCAGTAGCCTCCAGTGGCTTACAAGGAAGAAACTACCTGGGAAAAGCCAATTTGTTGTATTACGTGGTGTAGTAGTTTTAGGTATGTAGTGCAATAGTTAACTGAGCACATGGTATGGCAATACATTAATACAATTACCATAAATCTAGAATATTTTTAAAGAGCCCATGGGACATTCTTTCCATTTCTTTATAGTTTTAATCTAATCATAGCTAATAATCACGGAAATGGCTTGTTAATGCTGACCTAGTGAAGCCAAGATGATTTTATGAAGGGAGACAGTAGAACATAACTAAACTATATTTTTTCTGTGTTGTTTATTGTGTTTAGATTCACCTTCTCCTTGTCATCTGGTTTCCATATTTCCCCTCTTCCTTTTTAGGGCTTTTGTAGATGTCACAGACTTTATTTTCTATAGTACAATAGGCAAGGATGAAAAATTTAGTCTGGACAGATAAAATAAAATCAAATCCTTCTTGCTCACTCTTGAGCACAGTTGATGTTAGTAATTAAGATAACCAGAAGAGCACACAAGTTTTATTTATTCTGTGCATTAAAATAGCAAGTGCTTCTGCAGTTAAACTCATATACAATTACAAAACTCCAAAGATAATTTTAAAGTGTTATTCTGTATTTCCTCACTGAACTATTGTGAAATAAGGGACATGTGAAATTATCCTCATAGTATTTTTTTAAATGTAACTTTAATACTTTGCAGGAGATATTTTGTATTTATTATCTACTAAAATTTGAACTATTAAAAATTTTTAGCTATACTGTTGTTAAAAAGAAATGCATAAAAAACATTTCTTCCTGCATGTACTTACTGATTCTTATGTCTACTGATGGCAAATGGCAAATTTTAGTAAACTTATATTTGCAAGGTAACTATTTACCCATGGGAGATAACGCTTCCATCAAAACCTTTTACATTTTTCAAATTATGAGTGTGTAGAGAATAATGACAATCATTGTTGGAGACCAGTTCCAGGGTAGTGTGCTTGCTTAGCCTCATATGCCAGTTCCTGCATCTGATCCTCAGCACCACAAAAAAGAAAAAAAACATAAATGATAATAACAATAATACTCTTTCAGAAAGTGATGATAAATGAGACCAAAATGTATTTGCATTAAATTCTCTCTTTGAGTTTGCCAGCTGGAAAATCCACCAATGTATAGAAAGCCAACATTGATAAAGCCAAGAAAACATAACTCACAAATTTAAATGCCGTTGGAGAGTTATTGGTTTTAAAAGGCTTCTAATATTATACAATGGCTGAGTAATTTTATGATTATGCTCATATTTGGTTTTGTATATAATCCCTGAAATTTCTCTGAGTTGAACGGAAGAGATACGTGATTGACAAAAATGTTCAGACCTATTCCAAGAAATTGTAGCTCCTTTTTGGATGAATATCTTCTTTAGATACAAAAATGAAAATACATAATTTAGAAACACAAGATAATTTTTTTCTGGTTTTTGTTACATGTGTATTTTTATTATCAATATTGCCACAGATGCTGTATCATGCTGTATCTATTTTGTATTTGGATGAAAAAACATTTTTTGAGGAATATTTATGGCAATACTACATTCAAATTGAAAGGTGCGTGTAGAACAAATCTAAAAAGCTAAGAAACTTAAATCTCTATGGATGCTTATTATCTTGAAATAGTGCTTATTTTGTATTGTGAGATCCATCTTTCAGTTTGTGAAAAGTTTTTAATTCCCTTTAACAACTTTTAAGATTAACTTCTAATTCGTTCTACCTATTTAAGTCCTTTACTCTAATACAAATGATATTATTTTTCTTTTTCAACTACAGATTTCCTGTAAATTTAAACTGAAAACCTAAAATATGTTTTGCACCATCTTGAGCAATCTATTCCACCCAGAGAACAGGAAAAACGGTTGGATCTCTTCAAACAGGGCAGCTTTTCCTAGGTGGGTACATGGAGGAAATAAGGCTATTTTCAATTCACACAACTGTCCTCACTTTGCTAGTGGTACCCTGAGTCGGTAAGATACTTGCGATAGAATCATTCCTCCAAACGCTAACCATTTAAAACGATAATGTGCAGCATGAATCATTAAGAGGGAAATGTAGTAAGCAATAAAATGTAGTAATCATTAAGAGAAATGTAGTATGCTTGGGAAGCACTGGTATTTTAAGTGACTATACGCAATGGTGTGAAATAGTAAGGATATGATCATGTTGTATGGTTTTCTCCTGCACAGGAAAGGAACTCAAAAGTTTGCTACCCTTTCTCATGATACACAAGTATTCTATCATCAAAATTGATTCACTCTCTTGATTTTTTAATGGTAAACTTATAAAGCTTATGATGATGTTGGTTACTAAACTAAAGAAAGGAACAGTATTATATTAACAACAGTCATCTATAGCAGTGTTAGCTTTGACAGCAGGGGAGATTATGGGTATCTTGATTTTTTGATGATGTTTTCTTTGGGTGTTCTTCCCTTTCCAAACCTTCTACTCACAGGCTTTTACCCCAGGGTTGATGATGGAAATAAACCACTCTGTGGTGTGTGTGTGTGTGTGTGTGTGTGTGTGTGTGTGTGTGTATGTATGCACACATGTGCTAAGGGAATATGTAGGGAGATTGTGTGTGTGTGCAAAAGATAACTCACCTCCTGAGTATCAGAAGACTAGTGTCTGACTGGATCTCCTATTTTCCTCCAGCCCTTCTCATTTTTTGAACATCAAATGTGTACCACAAATGCACAACCTAACTTGAAGTACAGTGATACAGGAAAAGTGACTCTCATATTAGCTTAAGGCAAACTCACTTAACTATTAGCTCTAGTGCCTAAATTTATATAATCCACTTACACAAAATACATTCTTAGTTCTTTTGGGTTTTGGAAGAGATGGGAAGTGGGACAAAGAAAATTGACCAGAGAAAACATTTTACGGGCAAGAAACCGCTGGTGCCTTTTCAGGTCTAGCCCTCTCTCCAGCTCCTTTACTAAATAAGAAATAGTTTATGAAACAAGAAGTAAGATCTCCTGTCTTTTGATTTTTTGAGAACACAGCTACACTCGGTGTTGATTTGTTTGTTAATCAGCATTTGCCTCATAAAGTGGTTGCACTAACATGTGGTTTCTTTCCTTTCTTTTTTGTTTTTTTTTTTTGTCTTTTTGAGACAGAGTCCCACTATGCAGTTCAGGCTGGCCTAAAGCTAACTTTGTAGCTCAGGCTGGCCTCCAACTAACAATGATTGTCCTGCCTCAGCCTCCTGAGTGCTGGGGTTACACGCATGCGCTACCACACTCAGCTTGCCTTCCATACACTTGAGGAGAATCATAGCACCTCTTTGTTCATCTGCCTCAGGTTTCTCTGTTTTTGTTCTCTTGAACACGTAAGTAATTGAAGCTGCTCATGTAGCTTATCAGACCAGCAAACTGTTATCTAATAGTATGACGACTGTTTTCCATTTTCCTCTAAAGAAGTCAGGTGTGGAGAGAAACCCAGAAAAAAGGAATCTTCAGAATGCATTGTACTGTATATCAAAATGGGAAATAACTGCAGGTTTTCTGAGTATTGCAAAGATACTTGTTCCCACTTTTCACACACTTATTGGTACTTATCGACCCCCAACTCCCCTCCATGAAACTTTGATTTCTTCCAAGTAGTTAAGAACAGACGTGAAATATGCTTTGTCAGCAATGAGGGCTTACTGCAGACAGCACTTGAATGTTTGGGGTCTCCTCCCTTTCGGCAGAGCACCTGCCTTGTAAGGACACAAGAGAAATACTGGCAACGTAACACAACAGATGCAAATGTCTCACCGTTCACACGATGTAACCCAGGGCTCTATATGCTGTGATCATATGCATTAAACTTTGCCCTGAAAATAGACTGACTGTTACGATGGGACTGAAGAAGAGGGGGAGCAACCATGGCATCTGGGGAAAATGTAGCCCACTATTGCTTCTAGAGAGACAGATAGATAGACGGACTATCTGATCTGCTCATTTATTTGCATGGCTTTCATATTACAGTGATATTGTTAAGTAAATGTCATGAATCCTGTAATGCGGAGCCTGAAACATTTCCTATGTGACCCTTTACAGAAAAAGTTTCCTGACACCGGACTACAGGATCCTCTGTGGATTTCATGATATCACAAGAAACTCCTGCAAATGTGGCTGAGCCATCAGGACTGTAGTACTAACCTCTGTCTGACAGCAGACAGTACCAAAACATTTCGTTAGTGATACCACACAGTACTTGGTAAATATTCGACACACCCACTTATTTTAATGAGATGCTTCCTGTTACTTGACCTAAACTGTGTTCTAGAAAGAACACTGGGAGCTGGCTGCATTGCATACACAGGATAAAGACCTAGCAAATACAAAGGCTGCATGATCGTGTTATATCAGTGTATAACATGCATGTGTGTTCATACCTGCATAGAACATGTATGTACATACATGTTACTGTACATGCTAACACATGTCAGCTTTGCCAACTCACCTGATTCTACCCCTGGGGCGCTCGGATTGCTCAGACAGAAAGCTTGTGCTGCTGAGGCGGGAGGCACTGCTGGTTCGGGAAATGGCGGACACGTCACTGACATCACTATCTGATGATCTGGCAGAGACGTTATCACAGCTTCTGTACTGATCTTTATGTATGTTATACTACAGATCAAAAACAAGAAAAGGTGAGTGCCACTGTCACATCGTGGAAAAGAGAGACAAAGCTGCAGAGGTTAAGGACTCCTTAACCCCACATTAGACAAAATGTACCTTTGCAAAGGTGGGTGTGGATTCTAGAATCATCCAAACATTAACTGACACGTGATTGCCAATATAAAGAATTCTACACATTTTCAATGACAAGCAACAGCTTATGGAGACTGATGGGAAATTTCAATGCTCAAGTGCAAAATTCTGCAAATAATTTGGCATGTTGAAATCAGAAATGGGACTGATAATTATTTTCCAGTGCATCAGTTTCTTATTTCTTTCTTTCCACTCCTACCTGTTTTTGCCACTTGATATTTATAGTACATATATTTAGAGTATTTGTAGCTGATATAGGTGACTGCTTCAACTTTCTATCTGTGCTTGCTCATTATCTCTAAAACTATTCAATTTTCTTACACATTTTCTGTGTTGTAGGACATCATATTCTCTTAATTTCCTTCAAAAGCTACCTCTACACAGAAAAAGCTGAGGGTAAAGCCTAAGGGAGCCACTGAGGCAGTGAGAAGACATCACCTCAGCTCTCTATTATGGTCTTATTAGACATTTTCAGATTTAAACTATTCATTCAGAATCAAAATTGAAAGAAAGAATTCCTGTTAATATGTCAATAAGCACCTATCTTACACTTAAATATGTTTTAAACTTGTCTTTAATACTCACATTCTAAGATTATAGGAATTATAAGGTATAAGATTAACGCATGCCAAATTAGAAATCTTCTCATTTTTCAGTGCTGAAGACTGAACCCAGAGAATCTAGTTTTTCTGCCTCACATCACACTTCAATGGGTAGCCTACATACTGCGGCAGTATTTATGTGTTACACACATAGCAAGAGGTAAGTTTATGTAAATAGTAAAGTTATTTAATTATGTACAATTTTAAAAGATCTACTACATAAGTAGTCTTATCTGTTACTGAAGTTAAGGTACTATAACTTCTTATACAAAGTGAAACTTATCTAAACCTTTGGGTATTTAAGTTTCCTGTCAAGCAGTTTTAGATTTATGAGCAATAAAGTTTTGAAAATATCAGATGTTAATTAAACCATCAGAAAAAGTAAACTATCCTCTCAAGCTCTATATCAGAGGAGTTTTTAACGAATTGGCGCTTTCTTCCTAAAATATAGTACATAAACTCCTGCTGAACGCTGCATTATTATGTATAAAAATTATATAATATTTTAAAAATATTCCTAAAGACTGATTTACTTCACAATTCTTCAATAAGATGATTAATCCTAAAACCCTCACATACTAAATTTTTCACTTCTCATGTGTACTTGTTAGTCAAAGAATCTTATAATAGGGATGAAAAGAATTCACAATTAATTTTTCTGAAGAATTTTTCTTAATTGTATTTATCATGGAAAGCCATATGGTAAATTAAAATATAAAAGAAACTCACATTTGTTATTGTTTAGTTACGTAATTTCATGTTGGATCTAACATTAATGATTAAGACAATTTATTGAATGTGATGTGGTAGTTTAGCTTACTAGAAAATTCTGTCGTATCTAATACCATAATCCTGACATATATCATTCATTTCAACCAGAAGTGTTTTTAATTTATAATGTAGAAGAACTCGAATTTAACATCCTCTGGATACAAATCCAATTCCTAGATTAAGGTTTTTAAAATTAGTGTGCCAAAGGAGGTAGATCATATAGCAATCACAATATTTGTAAATGGGTTACAAAAGTATCTTGTTCATGAGAAAACAGGAAACAACTGAAGACTATAGCTCTAAGACTTTATCTAGACATAGGAGATTTTCTGGCATTTTGTTTTCTAGTATTTCCTTTATTTGGTTAACTGGCAATATGAGGTATAATAACAGAGAGTATAAAGATGTGTATATGAAAAGAAATATTTCTTCAACTAAAGAAATCTTCCTTTCCTCATAAGCTGTCTCTTCTTCAACTTTCTTGTGTACAGATCTTTGCTATTAAAGCAAAGGAACAAAATAAGGGTGTCACAGTAAATTATTTTTATATTGGGATAATCTATCATTCTGGCCCAAGATCACAGTTTGCTTTGGTTATTTGAATGAAATGAAATACTACTTTGCAACTGCTAAATTTACTGTTTGCAGAAGCGTTAAATTTTAAATAGTCACTTTTTTTTTTCATCAAGCATAATTTGTTAAATTTCCTATTTAACAATATAATATTTTAATGAAAATACCTTAAGAGTATATTTTGAGGAATATAGTATCCGCAGGAGGAATTGAAGGTGATCACAGAGCACAGAAATAATGGATGGAAAGGCTCTTTTTATAGGGCTGCTGTTTTTAGAAGCAAGAAATCATAAACATTTGGGAACTACCTACAAGAGCCAGCACACCAGTCTTCTGTGCTATTCCTGGGTTACCAGACCACAAGCTCTCTTTAAAATGTCAGTGGCTAAACGTGAATTCACCTACAAGAATAAATTTCAACCCGTCACTGAAGCATGGATCTTGGAATAACAACATTGAAAAAATAGCAAGGGGACACATTTCTCAGATACCAAAGCTGTTTTGTGTCTTTTCAAAAGCAAAGTTAATAATAATTGCTGACTCAAAGTGGTATTAGAGTTATTTAATCTTTTAAAAGAGATACCAGGTTTTAAAAAAAATCTTAAAAATGACAAGCCTCTCAAAAATTTTTGCCCTGAAAAAAAATCTATTTCAACTTGTGGTTAGTAAAAAGTATTTTGGGAATGGTTAGCTAATCTCAAACTTTGCAGCATTTTCAACTGCCATGTGTTGTTGCACCTAAACATGTCAAGTGCATAAAGAAACTAAAAAGGTGGCAATAAAGGAATAAAGTCCAAATTAATCTAAATTATATTAATGACAATTCTGCCATCTCAACAGCAATAAAAAGAGATATTCGCAAAATAAATTTATAATGCTTGGTGAAAAGGATAAAAAGCAAAAAATTTGAAATTTTGAGCATACTTGAGAATTTTAAACTGAAATGGCTATTAGAAATTTTTCTGATATCTCAATAATGTATAAGATTTTTATGTATCAATTTAAAAATGAATTTACTAAAAATCTATTGGAAACATTCATCCATAACATGTGGAGTAGAACTGTGGAGAAAATCTTTTACTAGAGACATAAAGTAAAAGAGAGGTATTCATTTCTTATTTTAACTTACATGTTTTCTGGTCTTATATTCTTGGTGTTTTTGTTTTTGTCTTTTATTTATTTTTTATTTATTTATTTTTTTGTCTTTTTTCAGACAGAGTCTCCCTCTGCAGTCCAGGCTGGCCTTGAACTCACTTTGTAATCCACGCTGGTCTTAAATTTATAACGATCCTCCTGCCTCAGCCTCCGGAGTGCTGGAATTACAGGCATGTGCCACCACACATGGCCTCTTGTTTATATTCTTGTAAGTTTTTAAAACTGCCTTTATCTTTCATATCGCAAGTATTGGTATTACCAACTATAATTTTACTTAAGTGGCACAGTGATTTTTGATATGCTCAATAAAAATAACAGTAATATATTTGAAAGCAACGGGTCTTTAAAAATATCAAATGCAATGAAAACAAAGAAAAAGGAAAAGAGACACCATGCAACGGAGGAAGGAAAGGCAGAAAATTGAGATGTAAATTAAAAGCAACCTGAGAAACTTTAAATCAAGCCCTGTGCATTTTAGATAAAAGAAAATCACTCAAAAGAACGCCTTTAGTAAGTGTGATAAAGCACCTCCTTCTCTTTGTGCACAGTGCTCACAATTTTGGGAAATATGTAAGCTGAAGTAGAGCAGTATCTTGAGGCCTTTTCAAGTTTTAAGCTGCTAGAGCCAGAAAACTGGCACCTCATAAGCAAGAAAACCTACTTTTAATTTACCAGGACTCAAGAACTAGTGGTGGCTTCCGCTGACAGAGCAGTTCCCTGCATAGATTTCTCGACTGGCCAATTAATGACTAGAATCGTAGTTTAGCACAATCCTGAACGATGTTCCGTACTGCACCCTAATTCTTTCTTTCCCTCTCTTACTTCCTATCCTGGCCTATCTCCTTCTCTGCTGTGGTATTTGCTTTCCTCCTCTGGCATAATACTAAGAAATCAATAAAGTTTTAATGAAACATTGTATGCTCAAAGGGTCTTTCAAGTAAGTGTTTCTAACCACGGAATAAAAAGACATCCCTGATATGTGGCCTTCGATTTTGTACTGCATTTGGGCTCACAGAAAACAAGTCAGGACGCTGTAAGTGCGTACAGAAGATGGACAAAGGGGCTGAATCCTCGGCAGCACCATAAAAAAATGAGGAATAAAGAGCTCCGGGGAAGAGGTATGGAGCTGAGTCAGCGACTCTACAGGAAATTAAGATCTGCTTAGTTTTTTTTAATTTTAATCTTCCTGACTTTCTTTACTTTTAAAAAAGTTCAGAGTTGGCGCCCTTGAATCACAGCGACCTTCAGTCTCAGTTGGAAGTGCTTTGCATCTAATTTAAGGTATGAAGTGACAGACTGCGCCCAGCACAGGTAAGTCGATGGCAGTACAGGTGATAAATCATATTTTATAACTACCTCTACTCTTTGTAGTAGTTATTGAATATCTGGCTGTATAACGAACAACTTCCATTATTTAAAAAATAGATTTCTCTAGGCTCGATTTCAAGTTTAAAACATTAATGGGTTTTCTAGTATTATTTTAAGCTTTTAAAATGGGGTTTCTTAGTCCATATTTCAAGGTAATTACATTAATTTACGGCAGTTTTAATTTGATTTCTATGACTTCACTGCTTCCAAAAGAGCTTCTATATATTAAATTAAAACAAAGGATGACCATCTGCTGTCTCTAGGTTCACAGTATTTTTAGAAAATATTTTTAAATGCACCAAATGTATGCAAAACTGCTTCGCCACATATAATATTCTCTTAATTAAGCTTATAGACATTAGTTACCAATTTGTAAACTCCTTAGTGTTTCCTAGTATTGAAATACAAGTTAAATGCTGATGGGCACTTGAAATCATGTGAATTTCAGCTTCTGACAGCTTGAAGCAATTACTTTTCTTAGTAAAAACAGCTCAGTAAGTAATCTCACATCATATAAATTTGCCCTTCAGGAATAAATCTCAATAGTCAGTATGAACACCACTAGCATTTGAGGTTATCATTTACCCATTTAATGCAGTATTTAAGTGATATTTAAGAAACCAAGTGGTATCTGCCTTATGTCTGAGAATTTGGCCAATGACAATCGATAAGTGACTTCATACCAAGTATTTATATATTATCTTTTTGGAAAAAAATATTATATCCAAGTCAGCAAATAACATTTCAGAAAAGTTGTATTGTGTGGCAGCAGCGAGAAAAGAGCAAGTGTTTTCAGGCTTTGCAAAACCTTATTTTGCAAGAAGATCACCTGTTAAGAGTCACTTATTGCTCATAACCCAGGCTTGTTATGCCGACTTGGAACACCACTGTCTGTTTCCGGAAGGGAATCTATGCGTCGGAATCTACTAATTTTACCTTGGAATATTGCTCGTGATCAAGTTCTTGACTAGAACCAGACCCTGTTGTCTGCTTAAATCGATGCATTTTCATTTTCACTTGTCTTGTTCGCTCCTCCACTACTAAGCTTGCTGCAAAAACACACAATGGAAGCCGATTAAAACACGCAGAGGACCTTTCATAACTTCATGGCTTAAAACTGTAATGCTTTTGACTTAAATGACTTAAATTCAACCAAATTCGGAAATAATACATGATTAATACATTTTTAAAACATCAGAGGTACAATGCCAGCCCCTGTTAATCTAAAGGTGAACGTGGATCCATTTTTGTAGATGGAGAATGCACATGTAGTAACAAAAGTCTAAGTATCCTATTTTTTTCCCCTGGTGTGAGACATTTTCAATTCCCTGCACAACTGATCATGTGAAAGCAAATTTACTTGTGAAAAATGTTTTAAGCTGAATTAACCGTCGCATGTACATGTATAGGGAAAACAAATATATGCGTACTCAACACATCACACACATATATGAACGTGCTTACATGCGTGCACACACCCACCTAACGTCCTCAGCTGACATGAGTCACTTACAAACTGGTCAAGTGATCCTCAGCTTTTGTGAGACACTTTTATCATAGCATGAATTCCTACCAATAACTTATGAACGTTTGCCAGTCCTAGAAATAGACTTAGATTTTTTAAAAAATCTAGCGTTTTGTTGCTGATGATTCTGAATTATGTATATAAAGTGCCTGACTTCTGAAAACAAGATCCACTATTTTAGTTCTTTAATTTATAGTAATCAGTGTGTTCTATTTACCCCCTTACCAACTTCGTAAGCAACAGGAGCCACTGTTTAGGAAGCAACATTTGTAGTCTTCAATAAAATATGAATTATGCCAGGTTAGAATTCATCTTAAGCCATGTAGCCTTAAAAATCTGCCTTTAACCTTCAGAAGAAATGCTAAGGTTTTTAAAAAATGTTTTTATACATTTAACTATTTTATGATAGGAGAACTGAACTATAAGGCACTCTACTGCTTAGCTACTTCTCCAGTCAATTTTTATTTTTGATTCTGAAACAAGGTCTCACTAAATGGTGCAGGCTAGACTTGAACTTGTGATGGTATCTGATTCAGCAAAGATTTGCATGCATGTGTGTATGTGTGTGTGTGTTTGTGTGTGTGTGTTCATACAACTGTACATGTGTGAGTATATGTTTGTAAGGGGAAAACATCTTGGTGGCCAGTGTGATAGGGTTTCTGTCAAGGGCAACTAGTGGTTTTAAAAGTTATTGAAGAGCTGGGTATGGAGGTCCACACCTGCTATCCCAGCACTTGGAAGGCTGAGGCAGGAGGATCTCTGTGAGTTCAAGGCCAGTCTGGGCTAAAGTGAGTGCAAGGACAGCCTGACCTGCATAGTGAAACCCTGTCTCAAAAAGAAATATAAATGGTAATGGAGATGCTAATATATCTGATTGACTTATTTCACCTCTTCCAAGGATTTTATAAGGCATTTACTGACAAATTTTTCTGTTTTGATGCCTAAATGTGACCTACTGTCCTTGATAAACAACTTACACCCACTTTAAAACCTGAGCAGATTAGTGACATTTACCATGTGTTCAAGTACAGACTGCTAGTCTAAATGAAAGACACAGGAAGTTTGAAATTTGCCCCTAGGTGTTTAATCATATCTTAGCACCAAGTTATTCAATGTTTCGCGGTGCTGAATTCAGTGAATCAGAAGGCCCTCGTCTCCACCTCTCATGAAATAGTTATGTGAAGCGAACAATGAATGACTCAGGCTTACTTTGAAAACGCTGCTTCCAAGACAAGAAATGCTGAGGGCAGGAAGATGGTTCAGTGGAAAGTTTAGGAAAGCAGAAAGCTATTAATAACTTGACAAAATATAAGAGGTCAAAACAAAACGCTGCAAGAGGGTAAACAGAAACAAAATTGCTGACACTGTGGGTTACAGCTATGTAAAGCCACAGGCAACAGAAAGTATGTGCAAAACGCAGCTCCTTGTCTTCTGCCTATCGTGCAAGTAGCTCTGGGTGCCTTACCAGCTACCTGCTTCCAGCTCGGAGAGAGACACGTGGCTCTCTTTCTAATTAAAGATTACAGCAATGCAAAGAAATCTCAGTTTCTAATAAAAACAACTTTCAGTAGCACCAGTTTAACTCTCTGCCAAGTTTTTGACGTTTGTTGTTCTCTGAAGCCTTTAGTAGAGTGTTGTTCTTAGGGCTCCTGATCACCAGACACTGATCACTGTTTCCCAAGAGCTACTGGCCTGGTGCGTTTTGAACCATATTCAATGAGTGAACCTTGCCAAGACAACGCCTCATGTCTCTGTAGAAGATTATTTTAGCGTCTGATGTGGCTGCCTTTAAATCTTTATTGTGCAAGACTCAAAATGGAATCAGGAAAATACAGTCCTGAGCTGCCACTCTGCAGCTTGTTTGAAAGGCCTTCATTTTCACTCTTCAGAGGTGATTACTATGATGTATTTATTCCTGAAGAAGTTACAGTTGATGTCTTCTAAATATGTCAAAGATTGGAAAATATTTCCGAATTAATATTATGACACAAATTCATGAGTAGAACTCTTCTACTCACAAGCAAAATTGCAGTTGCTAGGTTATCCTTGTTCCTGGATTCCAAGAACAGAAGCAAAATTCAAATAGCTTATTACTTATTACTAATATTGAAAAGCCAGAAAATTATATAGTATTATACACATTTTCATGGTAGTTTTCATCAATTCCTAAGGATGTGTATGTAGTGTATATTGCAAAAGTTTGCTTGTACAAAAAACTATGTCTCTTTTTTCATAGTCTCTGGAGAAAATCCAGTGTGAATATAGAAACTAAATTTTCCGAAGATTTTGATGTTTTCCATTCTATTTCTCAGCTGCATATAGTAGAGAAAAACGAAATTATCTCTGGACTATAAGTATGCAAACTAAATAGTAAGACAAATTTATCAAGTAAAATAGAATATTTATCACAAATCTGAAACAGGAAATATGATTCCATTGACATACATGATTTTAGAAAAATAAAAGTACTGATTAAAAGTGAACTGCATCTGTGAACTGTGGTTTACCCTCAATTATGTTGCTGTAAGTAAAATTATCTACAGCTTACAGAACTCAAAGACCTTACTTTAAAAAGAGTGATTACTGATGAATTACTGAAAAAAACTTTATATTTTATCAATTTAAATTCTACTAGCAAAATTAAAATATAAAAAATTTTCCAATTTGACCTCAAAATGTAACATTAAATTTACACTTAAGGAATATTCTGAGTATTGGTATTATTGCAAACTAACAAAATAATTAAACTTCCAGTTATTTCTTTATAGAAGGACTTTAAAAATTAGGGAATTTATTTTTTTAATTTCATAAATATCCCATATTAGAATTAGAGATAGCATGACAGCATGATACTCTATGAAGCAGTTTATCTCATCCAACATTTAAAGTTTGTTAACATTGTAATTTAAAAAGTTTTTTTTCTCAAGAAGGCCAAAGGGTCAAAATAGTCGCAATGAGCTAGATGCTGAATGATTATGTTTCATGCTGAATAAGTTGTACCTTTTAAAAAGCACATATCAATTTACCAAAATATATTTTTAAAGATGCCTTCTATCTTTATCAACTTTGTATTGAGTGCCCTTTCCAAATGCTGGAATTTTTTTTCAGATATATCTATGTATATCAAAAATCAGCTCAATATAACGAATTATAAAACAGGAGCTTAGACTGAGGAGTTAAATTAATACCATACTATTGTGACATCATTTCTTAGCCTTGTAAAAGTCAAAACAAAAGCACTTTTAAAAACTTGCAGGGGGGGGAAGGGGTTAAGAAAAAGAGTTATGATTTATAAAGGACTATAATTTCTAATAGAAAATATTATGTAGTGTTAAAGTCTCAAATTAAAATAATTTTTCTTTTTTGCATCACATACTTTGCTATTTTTAATCTATATAAAATTCAAGGATTTCAAGCTGTTCACAGATTTATCAAGTATCAATAATCAAGATGGACAACCTCTGATGAATTTATGAACAGGCTGAAATTATATACAAGTTTTGTTTGTTCCAAAATATAATTTTCTATGCCTGTTTCTTTCATAATATTAAGGCCTATTATTAAGAAAGAATTTTTGTAAAGACTTAAGAGTATTTAATAAATGTGCTTTTAAACTATCATTGAATAATCTCCATAACATCAGCTTCCAAGAGAATGTGATTATCTATGAAACTTCTTTCATTTATGAGACATTTGTTAACATGCTTGAAAATATTGTATGTATAACAGTTACTGGTAAGTTATACCATTATAAGCATGAAACTTGCATAAATACGTTCCAAATATTTTCCATGAATTTACATTTATATAAAAATGAATATCCTCCCTGATTTTAACATTAAAAGTATTTCACATTTTTCTCTATCTGGAAATGATGATGAATTTAAACTGGCTAGTGTTTGTATTTGGATGGAAAATATATATTCACATAGCATCAGTCTTTCTAAAAATTTTCAAGTATTCTTGGTAGAATACATTGTAAAGAGAACAGAAGCAATACAAAGTTCTATATTACTAAACATGTTAAAGTAAAAAAGTATAATATTTTATTTTTAATAAGCTTGGTTAATCCATATTTCTAAGGAAACCCGTGGGGATATCTGGACAGCATAGTTATGTACATCTGGCTTTGTACAATGCACTATTATGTTTTATGAATAAAAAAATTGACTTTCTGCTTCCCAGCTGCATGGGGTGGTGTGCAGTACAGACACATCCTTCAGTGCTCAGGAAAAGCACTCATAAATGACAGGATCCCTGAATGTTGTAGGTAGAATGAAATTGCCTCAATTATCAACAGCTGAGAAAATAATTTATTCTTTGGGTCATTATATTTTAAGAAATAACTGCAATGATAGTAAAAAAAATCACTACAAGAAGCAATATGACATAGATATTAAAAAGTAATAAAAAAAGAGAAAAAAGATTTTGATCATTGAGTAATATTCAGTATAAACTCTACAAAGACCAAATACAAAGACAATTATAAAACATAACATTGAATCAAGATTTTGTGATACTTGAAAATTTAAAAACGTAATAGTGGTCTCTGCTTGCAGCATTGTAGGCATTAGAGGGGCAAGAATTCTAAAAATGGATAAATATTACCCATAAACTTAGAAGCAATGGACCAGAATAGGAACAATTTAGGAATGGGACTTGACTAGGTTTAAATAAAAATCCTAGACACATTACTCACCAATTCCTTCAATCAGTTCCTGTGTTGAGGGATACAACATACCCCTCCAAACAGAGTTTTATCTGTAAAGAGATGTAACAGATGTCTCCAAGGAACTTCTGTTATAGTTTATCTTGTTTTAATAAGCTGCTGTGAAAGTATTTAAAATGCCTTTTCATTTGCAAAATGGGAAACTGCAGGGACTTTGCCTTTTGCTTTATTACCTAACTTACAGCAATTGTAATTTGCCAACTTACCACAACAATATGTGTTAAGGAAAATTAACCAGTTGTATTTTATACCACTATTTCTATTGTTTTTCAAGCTAAAAGTGATATGGTCCTTTAATTTCCATCCTTAATTTTTTTTTTTTTTGGTGCTGGGAATCGAACTCAGGACCTTGCACTTGCCAGACAAGCACTTGTGTTGCTGAGCTAGATCCCCAGGCTCCCTCCTTAATTTTGTGGGGTTCTTTGTTTTGTTCTGTTCTGTTTTAACGGTACCAAGGGATCGAACTCAGGACCCTGTGCTTACCAGGCAAGCGCTTATTCCACTGAGCTATATCCCCAGTCCTCCATTCTTAATTTTGGAGTTGAATATGGTAAGACACCCTCGGTATAAGACAATCAACTCCACATCACCCAACCCAAAACACACACATACACTATATAGACAGATCCAAAATTTAAAATATTTTGACTGTACACAAATGATCAAGCTCTGAGTAATTTTCTAGAACGAAATGCAGTTCAACATGCATGCACAGAACTACTACTCCAAGACATTTTTCTTGTGCTCTTTCTGATTCTCTCATGCAATATTAATGCTTATACAACAATACTCTAAGCAAGAGAAGAAAATATATATCTACTGCAGAAAGAAAATAACACGTTAAATAAAAATGGCACATTTGGGAATTTTAAAGAAACAACCTGTGTTTGCTCTAGCTGACTAAAATGGTATGTTGCTACAGGTCAATGGCTACTGAAATCTCCAGTGTCACTGCAGCTAAATCCTGGGACCATGTCTCCTTTTCAGCATGTGTATTTCCACCGAATTATCTGAAACAGCTGAGGATTCCCACAAGCAGGTGTGACTTCTTTGCAAAACTGAAAACTCCAGCCCTTGACTAATAATCTGGGGTTCTTCAGAGATACTGTCATCGACCTTATTCTTGTGTTTTTCAGGGTTAATTAGTTTTTTAAGAAACACATGTAGATTATGAGGAACATGAATTTCCATAGGTCACATTCCTCACTTGATCTTGAGAAGAGCTGTCCGTGTAGTCAGGGATCTGGGGATGCAACTGAGCCCTGAGGGGTTATTGTTTTTATTTTAAAAGATGTCCATTTATCCATTATTTTATAGTACTATACCTGACACAACAACAATAGCAACAAAAGCTATCTTGAAAGGCTTTCTGTGGCCTAACTTCACCACATTTAACTTCAAGTTTGTTAAAACAC
Organism: Dinomys branickii; assembly: GCA_004027595.1. NCBI lineage: Eukaryota > Metazoa > Chordata > Mammalia > Rodentia > Dinomyidae > Dinomys > Dinomys branickii. The sequence goes on from PVLD010002087.1 coordinate 43,614, forward strand.
GTGTCCCCACATTTTATCTTATCTGGGAGACATGTACCATATGAAAAAACACATCAAGCCTGTCCACAGTTAGACACCTGCTGCCTACTTTCCATACAAGACCCAAGAAGAAAGGGAAAATAATGCAATCTCTTAACGGGGTATATGTATTGTGTAAGCTGAGGCTTGATAATCTGTATGAAATCTTTGGAAGCTTTAAAGCCTATGATACTGTAAAAACATAAACACACGTGGGTCAGCTGAATGGGAAAATAAAGTGAAATCCATAACTTTCAAATTCTTGTGTTTGACGTTTTTATCCCTTGAATCCTCAAAGATGAAAGAGAAGATTGGAATGGAATTGTAGCAAAATAGAGGGGAGGATCAGACACGTGCATTAACAGAGCTGTAAATAATTATTCATAAGTATTCACGGTAAGCCCTAGAAGATTAAGAAATCTGTGCCTTGATTTTGGTTTTCCTTTTTTGTAAGCTGGGGAGGAAATCCAGAACCTCATATACACTAAACGAGCACTCTGCTACTATGCTATGTTCCTCAGCCCTAAAACTTTGAAATCTTAACCTTCTATGGCAGGAAATGTCTCACCTGGTGGGCTGTGCTATCTACTAAATAATAATAAAAATAAAGCAAATTGAAATACTTGTCTATTACAGAGGTAATGTTAATCCTGAAAAACACACACATTAGTTTACTTATTTTAGCATAGATCAAGCGTATCATCTGTTCCCATGTGCTTCACCACCACGGCATACTATTAAAATAAGTATTAACACACCATTTCTAACACCAAATAAAATTAGTAAAATGTGGGCCAGGGATATAGCTCAGTGGCACAGCACCTGCCTGGTAAGCACAAGGTCCTGAGTGTGATTCCCGGTACCAACAAAAAAGCAGTAGTAAGAGTTGTATTTTTCAATATTTATATGAATTGCACCTAAGATGAATGGTTATATTTCTATAAAAATTATTTTGCATAACTTAGCACCCAAACTGGTTTCCTAATATGAAATTGAAAACCACAGGCCAATTATTGGAGCTTTTATTACAGGAACCTAGCGCTTAAAACTATAGTTGTCTAGAGACAGCCCTTCAATAACTTCTACGAGCTGACTGCAGTAACTACTGCAAATTCCATCAGCGAACAGAAAACAAAAAGCAATAAAGTGCCACTTATTCTTTGTTCCTGTTGAAAAATTCCTTGCACTGTAATTGCTTTTCACCACCCATGTGTACAAGTTACACATATTTCATAATAAAGGGGATTCGGACTGGTAGAACAGCTAATAATTCAAATTAGCGTCCCAAAATCAAAGAGCTGATGCAATTAAGAAATACTCTCTACAAGGTATGTAAATTAGAAACTTATTATGACAGTAACATTTTTTTCTCACCTGGAAGTCATTTAATTTCTGGTTCAGTTTTGATCTTCTGATATCATTATTTCGATGCCCCCAAACTACATTCATGGGCTCTTTAAAACTGTCCAAGAAATGTAGCAGAGAGGGAAACATTGGCTTACTTTTAGAACAAATTATGTAAAACAGGCCTAAAAACACTGTGTGAACCCTAAAATGATACGGTCTCTTAGCTTTCAACATAAAAAGAGTTAAAAGGGTAAACGAAGTTGTATGAACATTTAGAGTTCCTCGGGTAACTATTCAAGTGCAAATATGTGTTATCTATTCAGGTATGCTGGATTTATTTTCTCAAGTTGCATGGCAATAATGCAAAGAGAAAGCCAAGTATAGCTCTAACCGAGTGGTATAAATCCAAGTGACCAGGAGAAAATAAAAACACTCCATGGACGTCTCCAACACCCTTGGTGCTGGGGGGCACATCCATCTCTCAGCGGCTCTGTTGTCTTAGACATTTGACTTAATCCATTCAACTCTATTTCTATAAAACACAGGTCACTGTGATTATGCTGCAGTGCATGCACAATAAGTACTCCATGAATGCCATTTTGAATGCTGGACGGCCTAGAGATCAAAGGAGTTAAGAACAAAGTCTTTGTAGGTAGACTTGTGTCTTGTCTGTCCAACGACTCACCAAATGAATGACTGGTAAGGGGCCATGTTTCAATCTTTTGGCAATAGTGATGTCTCAGATTACCGTGAAAATAAAATGGGAGAGATCTGTAACACACACGGCGAGTTATCACCATGTAGAAAGTACTCAATAAATTCTATCTGCCAATAATGATTTTAATGGTATTTTACAGTTCTCTTTAGGTAGATATACAACTTACGTTGGAATATTAGTAGATTGGTCCCCCATGGTTAGGATGACCAATTGTCCTACTTTGCCAAGAACTGGTACCTGGAAAAGTGAGACTATTGGCTTTCTGATAATTCACCTAGAATCCAACAACAAATCCTGACTAATGAGCCTCTTAGTATGTATGGTCAGCTAAAAATGGGGTTTCCTGGTCCTCATTTTTCCAGGAAGAGAGCGCCCAGGTTAACCTAAATTTTTCAGTATTGTAGATTCCAGGATGAAAAAGGACTGTGGCTCAGAGGAGTGGGATTTCCATGCTGTGAACCTTATCTTTTTTTTGAATATAGGAGTCTAAAATTTAACTTTAAAGAGTTTTTGAATTTGCTTCAATCCTTACTGGGTTGTGAGACCCACGTGGGGGAGCTGAACTGTGCTCCCATAGGTTCTGGAGGCGAAGCATTACATTGTCTGCTGCTCTGTGCCTTGCCAAAAACAACCTGGGTCTTGCCTCTTCAGCTACTGCCAGGCACAAGGTCTGTTCTGCAAGGCGTTTATGCACTCCTTCCCAAGGAAGCCTTGGCAGGTGACAGAACCTCTCAGCCAGGAACCTGAGCTTACAAGAACATAGCCCCCAGATGCTTCTGTAGCAGGGTCATAGGCATGCACATTTCAAGCAGACTTTTCAGTGCATGGCGCAGGCTGTTTTGTTTTAATTATCTAATTATAACTGCTGGCCAATAATGATAATATATATGGAAGAGCTCTGGATGAAGAATTCTTGTGTTTGCCTTGCTTTATTGAAGTGTACTAAGTCATGAACCACTTCCAAAACAAAATTTTAAGACTTCTGTTATACTAAAATTTTGTCCATCAAATCTAACCAAATTCTCCTGAATTTAAGAATAGATACACTTGCCATTTTTATACTCCTGAATGTAAAGTTGCTTCTGATAACTGAATTGACAAAGCAAGTTGGCCATAGATTCATGTACAATTCAGAGATCAGAACATAACGATCACATTGAATACTTTTTATTAAAATCTATTTTTACCTAGTATATCAGATAAGATTCTAGACTACGTATGTCATGTGCATGAATGTAAATATAATTGTATTTTATAAATCTAAAGTAAATTATTAAATATTTTATTAAATATTATCTCCCACTTTCTCTGTAATACTGAGAAACACAACACATATTTAAATATAGTGAGAGTTAAGGATTATATACTTGGGGTTCGCGCTCATTAAAATAAACTGTATTCATGTGTATGGAGAAGAGGTCAAAATTAAGAGACCACTGTCATCTATTACGCATCAACGGTATAAACGGGAAAAGCTCTCCATTTGGATGAGCTTCAGTTTCCTCAATCGTAACATAGGTAAACTGCTATTCTCAAGACTATCTTGCAGGATTACCACGGGTGATAGATTAACTCCATCAAGCCACCTTCAACTATAATGAAAATGTACTTTCATGAAAATCTTATATAATTTTAAATACTAGTAACATTATTATAGTAAGCTGAAAACTCACTCAAATATGTAATTACTTGGCCACTTAGTGCAGGAAGCACAGTGTGTGGGTGGCTTGCACTGTACTTGGTTTTTGTTTTTTGAGAAAGGATCTTGCTATGCAGTTCAGCCTGGTTTTGAGCTCACTATGTAGCAGAGGCTGGCCTCTAATGCATGGCAATCCTCCCGCCTCTGCCTCCTGAGTGCTGGGGTTACAGGCATGTGCTACCATGCCCAGTTTGCACCCTACTTGAAACTCAAGTGCAAAAACCAAAAACAAAATATGATTCCAAAGCTAATAAGGAGGTCAATACTGGATACTTTCCTCCCTTATATCTCTCAGAAAGATAAAATTAGTGAGTATCAGAACAAGACTGAGGCCAAGAGAAGTGAAACTTGGGTAGCTGCTGCCAAAATATGTGATGGAAAAAGGGATCAGCACATTTATTAAGCTGTCTACGAGTAAAACTCAGGCATTTGCTGCTACTTTGAGGCAGTATGAGGTAAGTATGAGTAAGTGCGAGGTAAGAATTAAATCCCTACAACAGTAGGAGAATGCAAACAGAAAGAATATGTTCTATATTCTGACTACATAACATTAATACACGATAATGCATTTTTCAAAGACAATTGTTTTCTAGCTATTAGTGTGTATAAATAAATTTTAAGGCATTGACTCGCCTTGGTTTTAAAGTAATGCTTTTCTCTTTGATGTGCATATTGTGAAAGAATTAATACCAAGTGCCCTACAAAGCAATTTCAGGAAATTACCTGTCAAATAATTATGCTCAGTTTTTTCAATAAATAGTTATATTGTGGTTGTATATTATAAAAGAAGAGTAATAATATTAAATGTTAGAAAATTACATCAATATTTACCTTTGGTGGAAGAGTTACATTTTTCTTGTTCTTCAATGAATTAAATGCACATAATGATGGAAACAAAAGAAAGAAATCAGCAAATTTATAGTTAGACATGGAAATATGAATTAACACAATGGCATGAATAATAAGTGCATAACACGTAGTATGATGTGATAAATTGCAATGACAAACCAAGTCTCAAATATGGTACTAAAATTAATCAAAGAAAGAATGGATACAGTAATTTAAAGATTTAAAATGAACAAAAACATTAGATATCCATAGTTTTGGCGTTTGAAAAGTATTCCATATTAGTTTTTCTTGCCTTTTCAGGGTTATACATTTTAGTACCAATTTTATCCCAAAATTTTTAACTTAATTTCACTATGATTTTGTAATTGTACATGTATTATTACTATTCATAACAAAAATTTTATTGTGAGAGTATTACTTCATCTGATTTAAAATTCATCCAATACATAACAAGATCCCCTTTTACTAAATAATATGCATTTTAACATTTTCTACATGGAAGAATATAATTTCAAGACATAACTACCTGTCAAATAATCTAAGTAATCTTTTTGTCTTTCAAAAATTAATTATACTGAAATACCCCTGAGTGAAATTACTTGGTCATTTAAGACTTCTTAGGCATTTCATAAAGATCTGTATCTATCTTCTTATTGGCAATATTATTTACTGAGAAATCTGGCCAATCTAGGCACTTCTGAAGGGGAGTACTGTTTGAGTTTTAGGCAGATATAACACTGGAATGTATATAGCAACTGGAACACCAGTTTTTAATTTCTGAGTGATCGTCAAATGCTTCTGTGAAGACATCCAGTTGAGACACATGCACACAAATCAGGTGTATGGACTCAGGAAATCACACTGCTTTTGTGTTTGCTTTTAGATGAGGTTTAACTTTATTGCCCAGGTTGACCTTGAGCTCTTGGGTTCAAGTGACCATCCTGTCTTTTCCCCCGAGTGGGTGGGAGTATCAATATACACCATTGTGTGCGGCTAAAATATCATACATTTTGTACAGACAATTATGTTGGAGTTAGACTTGCTCTCCATAAGAGCTAGACTGGAATACATTGTTGAAGTGCAATCAGAGAGAAAGTCTTTGAAAGTCTTTGCTCTCGCTTCCCATATAGTGTTTAAGTTATGTAAATCATAGTCTACTTTTTCAACTATCTCAAAATCCTCTTTTAGTCATCTCTTTGTTTTCCCTATAAATCTACTCTATCATAAACAGACTTCACACATAAAACAGATGAACATCCTCGATATTTAAAAGCAAGTTCAAAATATTTTTTTTCAGAAATTAAGTATACATAGCCTTTCACATGCTAAATTAGCCTTTAAAATAAGAGAGACATATTGTTTTTACGGTACAGGGTATAGAAAATCTCATTTATAAAAAAATATATTCAGTCAAACAATCAAAATGTCCTTGCATATATTTTAAAAACAATAATGTAGGTAACTCTGTATGGAAAATGCCTCAATAAAATTATTTTTGTGGGTGTCAAGAAGTTATACCATCATGTGAAATATATGCTTTTACCAATCAGTTATGAACTCAATTATGTTTTCATAAACAGAAAACTACCCTTCTTAAAAATAAAAATCAGATGACACAACCAGAAGGAAGTCCAGTGCAGTTGAGACTTAAATAAACAACTGTGAATAAACTGCAGTCAATATTAAACTTCATAGCAGATACATGTGAATTTTAACAAATTATATCAAAAGATAATTAATAACCTTTTTCTATATCCTTAAGAACAACCATGAATAATGTCTCCTGAATCAAATTAGAAATCAACTTTTGAAAACATTGTAGGACACACAATTGTCACGGGATCTGTTCAGTGTCAAAGAGACACACAGTGAGAGGATGGCAGAGACTATCACCATTGACAGAAAGTACCAAAGTACATATTAGCGTCATAAATTATACTGCATCATTTTATTTTTAGAAAAATCCACAGCATAGTCATCCATGCTTGTGGTCCCATATTTAAAAAGCTGTATCTATTTAACTTTTAAGATTAGATTGGATTTCAGGAACCTCCAATAACCAAAGAAATTTACTAAAGTATTTGTCCTATTAAAATAACACCATCAATGTCATTCTCACACAAACCCTTTTTCCCACCTCAATTCAATCCTTACACATTGATGATTTCTCTGAAAGACAACTGTGAACAGGAATATTGTGAACAGTTACATATCAAAAGTAGAACATGATATAATTTTTTAAGATAAAAACTAAAATCAACAGTTGAAGTGATTTTGCACACGCAATTCTTACTTCCCCAGAAGTCATTATAACATAATTACAATCCCACTCCATGAGAATTATGCAGTACTATTATATGCTTTTCAACCTCTACAGGGTTTTACTTGCAACTGTAGGAAATGCAAAGAATTTTAGAAACATAGGACTTTTGAATCTCCAGATGACCTGGTAATATTGAGTTTGTAAATAAACCCAAAATTTGTAGTTCTTTCAGTTGTGCAACAGGAGTTCATGAATGAATAATTCAAACACAAACCATCTTTTTTATAAAAGAAACTCATCTGTGTTATTGCTCATTCGAATAAGATTATGAATAATCTCCTCAAAATGTTCCCAGAAAAAAAGATTGTTAAACATGTGAATTGACAGTCCAATAAATTAACTATTTTAGAAAACACATTCAGAATTTCACAAAGATTATAGTCACCTGAATAACTAAATGAGATGAACTAAGTGGATACTTCTAAAGCAAAGCTGAAAAACTAAAGCATGATGTAGGAACAAGAAGTATGATGAAAAAACAAATCCAGAGATTATTGGAACAGTCCTACCTATTAGTGACTTCAAGCCTCTTAAAACCTACACGAATTTTTCTATCATCAAATATTCTACAAGGCAAACTACTCCACATGGCTCTTTAAAACAATGCATTTATCATCTCAGGCCTCCATTATGTTCAGTAAAGCATTTAAATTATGTGAGAAAAATACACCCAGCACCATCAATGTGGAATGAAATATAAGTTTTACCCCCATAACAATCAACACTGTTGAAAAAAAGTAGTCAATATGTTAACTTTCAAGTGGCCTCTAAAGGGTGAAGATTTTCAATATATGTTGCAAATATAATTAGTCCACTGTATTTACCATAAAATCTGAAAACAAACTGTTGTAGCATTTTTTAAAATCCTCACTAAGAAATATGTGATAACAAATACTGATACAAGTCACTTCACCTCTTGGGAAGTAGGTCATAGGAAGAATGCAGTATTTAAATAATCTAGCTCAGGAAGTTTAGAAATACGGTTTTTTGGTTTCTACTGTCAAATCATATACACACACATACACATTCGCATACAATGTCACTTTCTCTAGATAAATAAAATAATATATATATATATATGTATGTATGTATGTTCAAAGAGAATCTCTAGGCAATATGAAATATTGAAAAATACATTACATATGTGCTCAAAGTCATTTTCATCATTGTTTATATAAAAATATAAAGTACTGTCCATCAAGCTAAAATAAAAACATGAACAAAGCACAAAATATGAAACTGTATTTAATTTGTTAAAGTGGGATAAAGTAAGCCTTCTTTTAATGCACCAAAATCCAAACTGTGTCAAGGCTTGTGTTTATCTTCTACTCTTGTATCTTTGATAGATGCTCCTTATAGATGTCATCCATCCTTTTAAATGACCCATCTAAAAACTCATCATTCACGCATTCAATACCTGTGTATCTGCTATGAACGACTAGCAATTGAGCATACGATTCTTTGGAATGTAAGTTCTTAAGGCCCAGTAAACTGTACAAAATTAAAACGCTACTCCTTCACTACAGGCTTATGATAAAATGAGGAAGTTCTCCAACCCCAGAGTTTTGGACAGTGATCTCTCTGAATGGATACCTTGTTCTATACTGCTGCTCCGCACGGGCACCTGTGGGAGTTGCCTTCCCCTGCGGTTGCCGAAGGGAGTGTCAGCGGGAGGGGACTGCGTTGGGCTTCCTTGTCGGTGCATTCTGCAGGCAAAAAGCAAAGGAAGGGATAAAGGTCCAGTACAGCAAGACAAAATCCTTTTCTCTTTCCTGACACTACTGCAATAGGTATAAAAGCCCTACTGGGGCCAGTGGAAGCAAAATCAAATGCTTTTCTTAACTTGCTAAAGATCAGTGTAAGATGAGTGTCAGCCAAAGGGGCTAACATGGCCAGAGCGATGTCTGCTACACATTCTATTGAGTGACTTCCTGAACTGAGCTGGATCAGGCTCACTTCCCCTTAACTTCCTATGAAGTCGTGGTTTCTGGAAAGTTATTCTTTTTTGCTAATGCTGAAGAAAACATCTAATTATAGCCTCTGGGACTTAAAATATAGAAAAATTACTAATGAGAGGCTGTTCCTCGAATCATGGTTATTAAACCAATACATACTCTAGGGTCACTAATATGGATAAAAATAATTCTAGCTGCAGACACTTCGATAAATTACTATGCCATGCATGTTATTTTTAAATAGGAAAAATGTAGACGGGTTTTTAAAAAATAACCCTGAATGTATGCTATGAAACATGCGAGTGGAGGACTAAACATTATGAGTGCGAATTAGGGGAGCAGGCGCACACATCCCTACTGCCTGGGACTAAGCTGACTCGCATCTGCTGGTCTTCGAGCATTTTCCTTTAACTGAAGAACTAAAATACTCTAAGAGTTCTCTGAACACATATGAAAGGTTATCTTTCAGTTCTTCTTACTTCCTGCAAAAGCACATGTATATGTAACTCTAAGTAACTCATCACGAAGGGTTGCACATATTTAGTCAATTATATGTGAATATGCCACAAACAGATGAAAGACAACAGAGTGTATTTCATTTTCGATGACAGCTAACTGGCGGGAAGTAGTGGCTACCACCAGCACAGCGAAGAGCGATGTAGGTAGAAGAGGAGGTGGGAGAGGTGTCGGTACCACAGAGAGAGGATTAAAGATAATGGCATCATAATGAGTGAAAGCTTCGAGTGCTCGGAAAGGCACAACACCACACCGGGACCCGGAGGCAGGACACGAATGCTCGGCTGGACACGGAATAGCAACCTTGTCAGGAGCGGAGAAGGCGGCGCTGACCCTCCGGGGGCAAGGTGGTGCATAGAACACAGGGTTCTGACACTAGAGTGCTCGCTCGACCGGGAGCGAGCAGGAGGTTTGCCCCTAAGGACTGGCTGATCAGTCGCTCTTGGGGCTGCGTGTCCCCTTCTAGAAAGACAGGGCGGGAGAACCCTAAAACATTAGGGCCAAAAAAAGATCTTCAGTCAACAGGTATGTATTAACTTTCATACCAACACATCTGTCCAAGGAAAACCTGGTTATTCGCACAAGACAGTGATTTCTCTAGAACCTGAAGGAAACCCATCACATAATTACAAAAATGGAATTTACATCAGATTAGGAACTTCTTATCACACATATAAATATCATGTAAGTTTGAAAGGACAAACCTAGGTTGCTGTAATGTAATAAAGCTATAAGTCCCACAAGGCAGAGTTTTCTATCTCCTTTTGTTGAGCTCCATATCAAATGCCTACAACATAACTATACCCAAGCAAGCAGTTCAGTAAAGAGAAGGTGAGTATGCTAAGAATGCTGCTTAGCAAGACCTCAGGTACCTGCCTTCCAGAAGAAATAATGTCCTGGGGAAATCTGTGTATATTTTATGATGTTCATGATTTTACTTTTCAATAAGCAAGTCAATGAGGTTAATCTAATCAGAGTATTTTATTAAAAAATAAGCGAATACTTCATTAACTTATACAACTGTTCTAAGTTAGTATGTGAATAAAACACATTCTTTCATATGTAACTGTATCTGAAAAGACACCCATTAACTTACTTCATATGGTGTAAAAAAACTATTATGAGGGCAATTTCTTGATTAAGGTTTAAGAATTAAAAACTGATCTTTGTACGGATATACTCTTGTATATGTATAGATAATTTCATTTGTGCACATGTACCTGTGTATAGTAGATACATGCTTTTGATAATTTCAGTATATATTTCACTGAAATGCAGGATTATTTTACCTATATATATTATCTTAACAGAAGGGATGAAATAACATCTCATTCCTTTAAAGCAATGCCATAAAATCACTTATGTTACTTAATGTGTGGAAAAATAAACAACACATATTGGTCACCAAAAGTATATTTAATGAGTGCTTTATTCACCTTTTTTTTAGAGTGGTAATATTTCTTTTAGGTAAAATTATTTTTACAGTGTTTTGATTTAGTATATTTCTTCCAAGTCTGAATAATAAAATAGGGAAAGTATAAAGTTGTAGAGACTGAAAAGTACACCTTAGGTCTTTAATAAAGGTGGTTTTCATCTTCTTGAGCTATGGGTTAATGTTTGACCACACCCTCATTCACACCTCAAAACTGGCACAGTCACTCCAATTTCTGAATTAAAATAAAAAGCAAGTGACAATATTCTACATACCACCACCGTTCATTTATTCTGAATTGACTGTCATGTTAACACATCTGTATAACATTGACGGGTATGGGAATAATTTACACGACCAAAGCATTTCTAATGATCAGGAGTTAAGTCTGCCACACTTTAAAAGCCATTGCTATGCAAATAAACTTAAAGCAAGCATCATTCAAACTATACAACGTTCTCCACATGGTTAAAAAATTAAATTTGGTCTCACCCCAGTACTAAAAAATGTTATGGATATTTTCACTAGAAGCTTGCTTCCTTCCTTAATGTGATTTGTAAGCAAAAGAAAAACTTGAATGTGAATAATTTAAGGGGCTTTATGTGGCAACAAACTAAAAGTATACAGAGCAAATTCAGGGGCAAATAAAAGCCTCCTGGGATGAATATAACACAGCTCCACAATATGTGATCTAAGCCTTTTCTGTGGAGTCAGAAGGAAGCTTGCTGGTCCTGCAAACAGCCTGCAGTGCTTGAACTTAATTATGTAGTACAAGAATCTGTTTTTCCTTTGATAGGAATTAAAAGCTCCTCAGTATCAAAACAGTTTCTGCCACCAGTCAGTCTGTCGCAAGCAGGGATCAAAGCCGCATAGAAAGTGGCTTTGCCTGAGGAGGAGAGGAACATGGCGGTAAGGGTGAGTGACAGAAGGAAACTGGAGAGGGGGAAAGATGCAGAGCTGGAAGAGAGATGAGCAAGGCCTGGCAGAGGAGCGATAATGGGACCAGGTGTGGTTTGTTTTCAGCATGAGGAAGGAGAATTAAATTCTGAACTACAGGAGTGTGAAGCTGAAATTCAGTGAAGTGTGATGTGCAAAAAGCATGGAAGAGAGTAAGAACAGCCATGGTAGAGAACAGGCAGGCAGTGAGTGATGGACAGGAGAAAGGATGGAAACTGATCAGCTCAGGGCTCTCTTCTCTCTGCGTGCCAAGCGATAGATACATACGTGTCTGACTATGTATGCGCGCAGGTATACACATGTACACACATACTGAGCTACAGCTACTTTTTATTTTCTCCGCCCTGAGAGATAAAAATATTACTATTTTACAAATGCAAAACCTGAGGGTCATAACAACTTGCAAAGAGACAAAGGTATAAAGCGGAGTAAAGAAAGAATCTACACAGGCCTGTGAAGTTTCAGCACTGGAGCTCTCTGTCTGGTAAGATGGGATTTATTTCTGTACCACGTAGTTAAAAGTAAACAATAATTTCCTACCTTAAGCTTTACTGCTCAAAGTACAAAATGAAATAGATGCCTAGATATCACATCAGAAAGACCTAACAGAATGGTTAAGGGAATCTGTAGGATCAGGATGTGTGGAAAATGACATTTAATGTGGACCTCCTTTGCCACATATACATATATGCATATCATTTCACCCACCATCTCCAAATAAATAGCTAACTATTTAATACTGAGTATGTTTCATGGCTTTCTTCACCTCAGATTACTCTTTTGACTTAGATTTGAACACACTTCTCACAAAAACCTTACATCTTTAGACATTTCTATTGTTACAAGTGGACTTGCAGTAAATTGTTTTTATTGAAGCTTAAAAATATGGTGCTGGTTTTCTTTTTTTTTTTTTTTTGGCTTGATAAAGGATGGAATGAATGGGTTAAAGTCAAGTCTTCAAGATGGCTCCTCCTGGGATGGCCTGGTAGAAGCCAACACATCCTCTTTGCAGGAGCAAGAGTCCAACGTAAGAGTACATAGTCAAGCAATTCTAAACAGTACAATGAACAAAATAGCCCAGGAAGAAAAGTCACTGAATGGAGCCCAGCAATGAGGTAGCAGTTTTCTAGCTGAATTCACCAGAAGAGAAAAAGCTTCATTTCCATCCTATGAAGGGGTTTCCCAAAGGAATATGAAAGGCTGCTTAAATGGTTAAGCGGAGAAAACATAAATCGTCTCTGCCTACCTTCTGTCTACAACTGGTCATCAGAAATTTCAAAATAACTCTTCTCATGAGTCTGTTCTTCATGAGGCCAAGTTTGTTGAGGGTGAGAATTGACCTTTAATACAATAATTTCATGGCAAATTTTGCCAGAATCCGATGCATGAGTGGGTGATACGATTGCTTTTAGGAAGCTGGTAGCTCCCATAAATCAATAATCAGTGTCCGGGTTGGGGTGCAGTTAAGTGGTAGAATGATTGCCAACATGATGGCCTCAAGGGGCTGGGCTTTCTCCCCAACACACATACAAACATGCACACAGAAATTAATGGGCAAATATCCATACTGAGTCTTTACTTGTAGCTAGATGTCAACTCAAAATATCCAAGAGAAATGAGAGAGAATACAACCTAGAAAATGCAGGTCAATTCTTTTCTAACTAGCTATTCAATAACCCACTTGAAAACCAGCCATTTAATTTATACTCTGATAAAAAAAACAATGAAGAGTTTTCATAATAGTCAGACTTATACATCTGAAAGAATTTTCTGTGTTAGTTCAGATTAAATGATGCAAAACCAAAAACACAATTGGTAATATTTTATTCCTATCTATCTATCTATCTACCTATCTATCCTCTATCTCCTGCTAGAATTGTGTGCATTTTCTTCCAAAAACTCCAAACATTTTTCTACTCAATATTTTTTTTTAATCCCCTGGATCTTTATTCTGTTGGAAATTAAGTTCTCTAAATAGTCAACATTTCCATGGACCATTAGGGGTAAATTTCATCTCCCTTTTATGCATAGTCCTTGGCATATCTCACATCTACACAATTTTCAGATCTCAACTCAGTGGTCAGTATCTTACAGGAAGATTTATTTTATTGCCACTCACTATTTGGCTTCTTAAATGTTGCACATAGTTTGGCACATATTTGTTAATTTAATGAAATCATTGAATTAGTAGATTCCATCTTGATCAAGCCATAGGTGACTGTGTAGCTAGCACCTACCATCTGCTCTTGAACCTTTCAATCCACATTTCCAAAATGTTAAAGTGACCTTTAATTCTAGAACTCAGAGCCAATCACAGAGGGTATCAGTGGCTCATAAAGAACTTGAGATTTATTATCGGAGTATTAACAGAGCACGGTCATGTCATTCCTGGAACCTCCCAGCACATTTGCAATTTTTATTTTTTAGCGCCCTTCCCCATCCCTTGAATTCTATTCTCCATTCCAAAATGGGTACAGTTTCCCCAAACTCATGAAATTATATCAAGTCTTGGGGTTCTCACACACTGTTCCATCTTACAGAATACAGGGCTCTGTTCCTCAAATCTACTTTTATCCATATGGCTTTAGTTCACATCAAAACTGTTTCTGGAATGTTTTCTCATTTCCTCACTATGCCCTGGTTCCTGTTTTTGATGTACCTGCGCAGACCTCTACGACCAGAGCTCTGGCATTCTACCATTTGTACCTGTGCCCTCCCACATTCGCCCAGCAATTGTCACATTAGCAAGAGTGAATGCACATACAAGAACTGAACCTTTCAGGTGTTTACAAATGTCTCACTCTCATGAACGTAGAAGTACTCAAAACTTTGTTGAAATGGATGAACTGAGAACAAAAGGTCAGTAATTCCTTTTAATTTTTGCATGAACTCGGGATATATGCATAGTGGTAAAACACAAGAATTCTCAAAATATTCAACTGTGGAAAACAGTTTTTTTTTTAAAGATGACATTATTGAATAAACGCTGCCTCTCAAAATATTTGCTTATTTGAGGTACTGTATGCATTGGAAACATTTCATAGGACATCAGAAATAAAATACTAAAATTCAAACATTTATATAAAATGTGTTGATTACCATATAACTGCTCATTTAATCCTCATTAGTAATCAAAGTATTGTAAGGAGAAACACATGAAATATCTTAACCCTAGATTTAAGGGCTACCTCCAAACTACCTTATGGTTATTTTTTCAATGAGACTATTATCCCTCACAGGCAGGATTATTCACACCGAGTTCTCTACACAGTGCACCTGGCTCTCTCACTACAGGGAAACAGCAGCACAGCACAACACCAAGCCTACCTTTCTGCATCAGAGGTAGTGCCTTTTCTAGTCTGTTTTTGGATGCTAGATCTTTCAGACTTTCTGGAGTGCCTGTGGAATGAAATGTTAAAGAAATACAAAATATATGATGAATAAAGCTACAGTAACAACCATACAATGATAAAAATAACAGACGGGAAAAATGATGACTATCTTACTTCAATGATTATGTCAATCAGTACTTTTCAAAATTAAAAAAGAAATCAGAATTGGTGCTGGCGAAAGACATGAGTTGCCCAGAGGAGACGGGAGCAGTGACAGCTCATTGCCCTAGACAAGCGGGACCATAGCGAGATCTAAGACGACTCCTGCTGTGCAACTCTGCCTCTCCTGGTGAACAGACAGACCCAAGGGTGAAGGTAATGACAGTAATGTGATACAGGTAATGGGCTGGTGCCAGAAGACCACATGGAGAGAAGTGCACTTTTATTTACTTTTGAGAGGATATCAGAAGCCAAAAAAGATGTCTCTTTAATTACAAATTTTTTTTGTTTACTAGTACACGTCTGCAGCACATCATGTCTACGTTCCTTGTGTGGTATCTGCATCCCTTTTACACTCCATTCCCTTCACACTCCTTCTGACTCTTGGACCTCGTTCCCCTTTCTAAGAAAGCCCTACCTCTCTACTGTTCAGAAAGTTCTTGCCCATGCCTATGTCTTCAAGAGCATCACTTATCAACAGTATCATCCATAAGTTAAGTGTTTCTGTTTTGGCACAGTTCTGCAAGCCATTTTGATTTTAGGTTAATAATTGGTGATAGATATGGGTCTGGAGCCAAACTTTGCATGTGGCTAGCCAGTTTTTCCAACACCATTTATTAAACAGGCCGTCATTCCTCTATTGTATGTTTTTGTCACCTTTGTCAAAGAGCAAAGGGTTGAATATGCTTAGGGCTGTTTCTACACTATTTTGTTCTATTAATCTTCATGTCCATTTGTGTGGCAGTACCATTCTATTTTCATCAAGGTAGCTCTGTAATACAACTTGAAGTTGGGCATGGTGATGCTTCCTGCTTTGCTCTTATTTTAAGGGACTGTTTTTGCTATTCTGGGTTTCTTGTGTTTCCATATAAATCACAGGGTTGTTTTCTCCTCTGAAGAATGCTATTGGTATTTTGACTGGAACTACATAAAATCTATATATCTATTTTCAAAGTATGGCTATTTTGACTATCTTCAATTTGCCTACCCATGAAATGGGTGTCTTTCCATTCATTCATGTCCTCTTTGATCTCTTTTTTCAGATTACTATGGTTTTCACTGTGAAGAACTGTCCTTAATTCCTAGGTATTATTCTTGGTGCTATGATGAATGGTGCTTTTCCTAACTGCTTTCTCGGTGGGTTATTAGTGTGTAGGAATGCTACTGAGTTTTCCATGTTAATTTTATATTTTGCTACATTAATAAATTTGACTATTGATTCTTAAGAATCTTTCAGTGCATTTTTTGGATCTTCTATCTACAACATCATGTCATGTGCAAATAACAATGATCAGAGTTCTTTTTCCTTCCTTTCCCTTTTATTTCTTTCCTTGTCTAACTGTTCGTGCTAATGTTTCAAATACTATGTTTAACAGAAGTTATGAGAGTGAACAGCTTGTCTTGCTGATTTTTGAGGGGCAACTTTCATTTCTTTCCTCCATTAAAGATGATGTTAGCAGTAGATCTGCTATAAATAACTTTTATCAGATTGAGATATTCTATATCTGTTTTCTTCACCATCAGCACAAAAGAACACTGGTTCTGTCAAAGGCTTTTTCTGCATCTGTTGAGATGATCGTGCAGTTTTTGTCCTTTGCTCTGTTCATGTGGGGTGTCATATTTAATGACTTGTGTACGTTGAACCATCCTTGCATTCCTGGTATATACCCCAGTTGGCCATGATGTGTGATGTTTTTCATGATTAACTGCACTGTTTCCCAGTGTCCTGTTGAGGATCTTTACACCTATATTCATTAAAGAGACTAATTTATTATTCTCTTTTTTGGTGGAATCTTTGTGTGGTTTGGAGGTCTGGGTAATGTTAACTTTCAGGAAAGACTTTAGGCATCCTTTATCTCTATTTCATTAAATAGCTTGAGGAGTATCAGGTCTTGCTATATAACTCAGGTTGGTCTTGAAGTCACTATGTAGACGAGGCTGCCCTCAAACTCTTCAAGATCCTCCTGTTTCAGCCTATGGAATGCTGGGATTACAGCCATGCACCACCACACCCAGCTCCCTTTGCTTTAAAATCTGACATTTGGTGCCACAAAGGTTTCCCTCAGCAACAAAATTTATGACAAGAAAAACAATGCTATGGTGAAAGATGACAACATAAGTGAAAATGTTCAGATCAACTATTAAAGCTATTTTCTTAATTATCAGAGAGAAGCTTTGGTAATGACATAGCACGTAAAAAGCCAATTGCATGTCACAAAGCAACGAATTAATAAAGCCCTCAATTTACTTTCTAAAAGTACATATACACACTTAACATTTGGAACTTAAAATATACTTTCTCATAGAAATTATACATATATATGTGTGTGTGTGTGTGTGTGTGTGTGTGTGTGTGTGTATCCTAATACTCCAAGCCATCTGACATGTGCCTGTTTACCATAAATGTCCCATATATATAGAAGTATATGTATATATATGTTTTTCATGTACTTTCAGATATGTTATGAAGATGAGTCTATGTAGCAAAATTGTTGCTATAACTGAATAAACTGACACATCTATTATCTCTTATTTACCCTCGAACTATTTACATATTTACCCTAGAACTATACATTGGCAATAAATTAACATAACATAGCATGATCTAGAAACACATAGTTTAAGAGAAACTCTAAGAATATATATTTTGTATGGATTCTGAACCTTCTGCAGTTCACACCTATTTTCTTTCCTGATATCCCTTCCTTCTAACAATGTGGAGACAAACGTCTATCTTCACTTATTAATGATGAACACCTTAACCTTGTGTCTATTACTGGTAAATCCCCACAAGGCATGAGAAACAAAATCAGAACACTACAAAGTCTGCCTTCCCAAGGAGAAGGCTTCTACAGCCACACGTCCTCTCTGTCTCATCTACTTCTCCAGAAACTGGACTCGAGGTATCTCCTTCCTCCAACTCAGGGCATCAGCTATGTGTTCTTTTGCCTCCCTTGACTCTGACAACCCGCTTCTGAGATAAAAGCATGAGAGAAAGAGGCATAATCTCTCAGCACATTCTCTCCCTAGTTGGAGAAAAGGGTACTTGATAGACCGAAGAAAAATTCTATGCCAGGCACTGATTTATTTATTCTCGATAACAATTGTTTCTTTTTGTTTTGTTTTCCAGACAAGGTCTTGCTATGTAGTTCAGGCTGGTCTTGAGTTCACTAGGTAGCTGAGGCTAGCCTCGAACTCACGGTAGTCCTTTAAGAAAGCATCACCTTCATTTTCTCCATTTCACAGGTGAGGGACTAGGCCCAAGGCAAGGCAACTTAGAAAGCAGCAAAGGTGGGAAGACCAGCCTGTCTGAATCCTGAGATGCTTCTGCTGTACGCTGCCCAGAGTGGAGAAGGTACATTCAGGTGCATGTCCCAAGACTGTACTCTTGCTCAAGAAGGAAAGAAACCAGGAAAAGTGCAACCAGCTTGGAAAGATTAAAAGTGTGGAGAGGGAGGCTGAGACAGGCACAGGTTCAATTTCTAATTAGGGCTGATAGAAAAGGACAACTGAGATGGTGACATTTTAGTAAACTTTCAGTTGCCAGACTTGGCTCTGTATATATCAAAGGGAAGAGTATCACAGGTGAAGGAAACTGGGAAGGGGTAAGCCCTAAGCCAGGAAGATGCCTTTAAGTCCCAGAAATAGTACAGAAGCCAGTTTTGCAGGAGCTGAATCCTGAGTCCACTGAGAAGCCTTTGTGGGGAATGCAGAGAGGTGCTATGTGGAATATGGGGAGCCTCTGTAAATATGGGGAGCCTCTGTACAAATGTTCTGCCTCTGAACAGTGACCTGGTTGTAAAGCGTATTTTAGCACTCGTCTTCTTCCCTTCCTATCCCTGGGAAATTCTCTAGACTCAGCTGAAAGTTTGCTTCCTCCCCAATCTGTTGAAATTTACAAACTGTTCTTATATATAAAACTTAATGCATTCCTACCCTAGACAGCCGGTGCTGATGACAGTGATAGATAGGATGCAGCACGGCGTCCAACATTGACTCAGTGCTTTCCCTCTGCATCTTCACCTGCACTAGCTCTTGTATCTTGCCAATGCAAAGGCACCAGGAACATCCTGTTTAAGAATAAGGGACTCAGGCCTTTATTCTCTTGCTCACACAGGGGCTAAGTATCAAGTGAGGAGGTGTGATGGGAGCTTACGCTCCCCATAGCTCTCATCACACTTCATCTCAGCCATAAATGAGACAGGGACACACTGGCCAAGTGCACTGATCCTGGAGTCGGACTGAACTGAGCTGCAATGTTGGGGCTAGATGGATGGGTAACTCTGGTCAGTTTATTTCATCTCCCTATGCCTCAGTTTTATCTCACCTACAAACTGGCAGTCATAATAATATTTTCACCTCACAGGGCTTCTAATTCTAAATATTTCAACATTATGTTCGTGGGGCAGTTTGTGCAGCTGTCGGAGTGTTAGGTAAATCTGGGCTGGTGGTAACCTCAGTATCCTTTGGAAGCAGGAAGTGGCACTATAAGAGGAGAGTTTTAAATGATAACATATTTTTCTCAAATGCAAAGACTCATTCATTGGCGAGAATATGAAACTCACAGCCAATGCTACATAACTGGAGGTTAAGTAGCCATGCAGAGATTCACACATCTAATTCATCTATTTTTTGTTGTTGTTGTTTTGTTTTCAGTCTTGGAGTTAAGGATATTTTTTCTTTTCAAATGCCATTCAAACACAGGTTCATTATAGGTTCTCCTAAAGACTGCTACCCAGAGCACATGTTCTAATGACTTAAAAGGATCTTCAAATAGAGCTAAAATAATAAGAAAAATAAATCAGAAAATTTTGACACTTCTTAAATTCCACATCCTAAGGCACAGCTTGGAATGCACTGTATGTTTTATACATGACTATCCCTTGGATTAAAAGATGCTCAAAATAAGTCTTAAAAAAATATTTCAATGATCTATCTAGACTCATATACTCTCCTATCAAAATTACTGATCATATCACCACCAAATTGACCACAGTAATATGAACCATCTGCAGCTTATAGTAACCCTCCTGATTTCCTTGTGGTCTGGAACTGTGGTGACTTGGGTTATCACTGCGAGGTCAACATTTAGGGCACAGTAGCTGGAAACATACTCAATAAGAATCTGTTGGATAGTCAAAAAAGTATTGTCACAAATGACAAAATTTTACTTTTCCATATCTGAGTAGTATTCAGTGGAATGTATGTATGCACCGCCACAATTTTGTGTCCATTTATCAGCAGATGGACATTTATACTCTTTCCATTTCTTGCTTTATATATAACAAATTATCAGTCCTTATGGGTCCAATATATGTCTTATCATAATGCAGTAAGCCAGCGCAGACTCAGAGTCTTAAAAGACATTAAAATTTTTTTTTAAGAAAGACATTAAAATTCTGGTGGTCTATCTACAAAATTTACAGATAAGGGAAATGCATCCCAGAAAAACTTATCTGCTTTATCCAAGGTGGTAGGCACTATTAAATCGAAACAGGAGTAACAACCAGAAAACTGAGGAGGATATTTCTAATTACATCTAAATCCTTTAAAAATTCCATCATAAAGTATCATTTTCTTTCTATTAATTTAAATGTGAAGACTTTTTAAAATGTACTAATCAAAGAAAGGTAATTTCTAAAATGTGTTTCTGTGGTACTTTCTTTTTCTCTTCAATAACTAGTTTCAGTGCAATTCAATGAAGATTTCTCTCTTTTTCTTTTTTCTTTTTTTTTTTTTGAGACAAGGTCTCACTATGTAGTCCAGCTGGCCTTAAACTCGTCATGTAGCTCAGGATGGCCTTGAATTCATGAGGATCCTCCTGTCTCAGCCCCGTGAGTGCTGGGATTACAGGCATGTGGTGCCACACCCAGCTTATTTCATGGTAACCAAAGGTTTTCCGAAGACATTACAATTCTATTAAACTATAAAATTAGTATGTGAAAACAGTAAAATTATCTACGACTGTTTTAATGAATGAAAATATAGTATAATCTGCTTTAGCAAAATTATAATAAAAATCCACCACCGTGATGTCACTGAGTTAGAACACTGATGTAAGAAGGTTTGTGTGTGCTGGATGACTATTTAGATGGCTTATATTGTTTTAATGTAAAATACAAGCACTTGTCATCTTAGTACCTCCTATGTCTGGGCAGAAAAAAATAAAATAGAATCAGTCTAAATAAGAAGTGGTCATATGCAGTGGAGAAAGACATATGAAACTATGAAACACCTTCCTCTATATTTTTATATTTGTATCTATTGCTATAGCCATTAAACAGACACTAAGTATTTTAGGACTGTACATGGATAGCTTTCATTCATTCAAATAAAGAATTTTTAAAGCACAATAATAAAATCTGTGGCTTAACATATACACAAAACATGCATGTGTGTGGCAAATGCTATGAATTCTGAAATTGACAAGGTAGGTGGTTTTGTTTTTTCATAAATATTTTCAATGAAGAAATAATATTAATTCACTTTAAATGACAAGAACCTACTTACTCTTAGTCAAGGATTTTTATAGACAAGTAGATGCTACAGAGTAAGATTTATGGAAAACTACACAAATGTTCTTTCTCCAAGAAAATAGAACTACTTTAACAGAAACATTCAAGAATTAATCTTAATACCTATGGATGCTTCATGTCCTTGAATAAAGCCTTGAAATTTTTTCAAATATTTTCAACATTTGAGTTATGTCATTAAATGGCACTCTTAAAAATATCATGCATATTGATGCAAAATTATTCTCAATCGAAATGTTGGAGGTAGTAACTTTGCATGTGAAAATACAATTCAAAATGAATCCAGTATAAATAATTTTGGAACAAAGTATTTATGAAGATTTATAGTAACTTTAAACAGTTTTTCATACTTACACATGAATAATGAATGTGAGCCCCACACTCAATGCCTTGATAATTCAATGGCAAACTCAAATACATTTTTCTTCAGAATGGCTACTTGCAAATTTTGGTGAATTTCAAGCCATGAGGAGATACACATTTTACTAAAATTCATGGAATTACATGCACACAGGCTCATTACTTTTATATAATAAAATAATGCCATTTGCAAAGAGAAATTTTGTTGAAAGGAAGATTTTTGCAAGTTTTTCCATTTTTAAATAAAAATACCTGTAAGAGTATCTTCATAATTTTAAAGTCAGAAATATTCCTCAGAGGTCACTATTATATACTTTTCAGCACTGTTTTAAAATCCTACAACTGCAAAGCATATTCTCCTGTCTAGATAAAAAGCTATGTCTATGCTAACTCAAAACAAATCTATGGTACCAGTTGAGATAGCACCAGAAGTACTTATGTGGAAATTAAATTACAGATAAATACTTCCTTAAAGCTTATGTGTACATGCCATGCCCACATTAACACTGTGGTAAACAAAGGAACTAAGTATTTTTTACTTCTCTTAACTTACTGGAGAAGTGTGCTCAGCAAAAATTACTTGATGCATTTCAATATTATTTTCGAAATAAATATGGCATTGACTGTATAAATTGTCACCTAATTCCCAAGTCCTTATAGATATTCACTACTCCCAAAGCAGACCCCATGTTCTTTTCATTTGGAAACTGGGAAGAACATCTGAGTTAACAAAGCTGAGAGGAAGTGACATAGAAATGTGCACTAAGCTTTGCCAAGTGACCGATACAGCTACTTAGAAATCCAGCAATAGTTTACACTAATTTCTCATATTTATGGACACATTCTTCTAGCTTAATAAAACTTAACTGTAAATATTTTTCTACTTTTACAATAATAAATAACAGATCAAGCCATTTAAATACATTTCTGTTGGTTAACTGTAGGACTTGTTTACAAAGAAGTTATTATAGAAAAGCCAAACATACATTCAAAAAATGTTAGTAATGTTTCCCTTAATAATCTCAACCTAAAAGAATAATTTCTGATTCTAAAATCTATCTTCTCAGGCATGTGTGTGTGTGTGTGTGTGTGTGTGTGTGTGTGTGTGCGCACACAGGTTTGAAAGTGCCCAAACTAGGGATTCAACATAATTGATATGGCATGAAATGAAACTAACTGAGATCTTATCCCTAAGTATATAAGAACTAAATGTATTATTTGGTTTGGTTTAAGCAGTGCCCAGATAAACTCACATTTATATTCATAAAATATGAGTTATTTTATGAATATATGGTTCATAAAATATGGTATCAGGATTTATATTAGATGATCTTTCAATCAGTCATTACATTCAATTAAATCTTGGTTTTCTTTTTAGAATAAATCCAAGGGCATTCTAGAATTATCTTTTCTGAAGGGCAATTCTAACCTCCTTCATGGCCAGGACTTTGACATTAGCCATTTTAATAATGTACACAGTAGGGGCACAAAAATTATTTATTGGGTGAATGACACAGAACTAAAAAGTTTGATTAACAGTTATGTTATATTTTTACTGAAACTTCCTTTACACTTATAATAAATTCTGGATTAGAGATTTTACTAATTCTTCTAGTTCCATGAATTCTAACCTAGAAATCAAATATGGCAGAGGAAATTAATTTTAAAATCCAAATATAGAAATATAAATCATATTAAAAATATTTTAGAAATTGCAGTAAAATAGCTGAAGACTCTTATATAATATAAATTATGCAAAATATGTCTGTGAATCTTTATGAATTTTTCCACCATTTGTGAAATCACATTAAATTTTTGTTAGTGACAGTGTTTAGTTTTTCTATAAATTTGAAATCTTGATTGTATATCAGTACAGAAAATAAATTATGTAATCTTCACAAAGATAATAATTATTCTGGTGTATACACACATACCTAACACAGAATATATATATATACACACACACACATATATATATATATACTATTTCAGAGATACCATATCTACTTATTTAATAAGTACTACCAATGTGTTTATTGAATTTCTGCTAAGAAAAGCATGTGAGATACCCAAAAACCTTTGTGACCAATCAAGAAGTAAGTTTAAAGACAAGAACAATACATAACAAATAGCATATAATAGGACAACTGAATTTAAGTACAACATGATGAGAATAGTAAGGCAATGGAGAATACTACTTTTTTAAAACCTACCTTGCAGACTGACCCCAACACTTGACAATATTTAGTTTAAAGCCTCAATACATGGAGATTATACTCAGAGAAGAACCACATGCCCGACTTTCTACCAGGCATTTTTTCACATACTGCAAAATCTAAACCGCATTACTGAGAAACTTACGTAGTAACAAAGCAAGACGACTGAGATTAAACCATCTAACAATGCAGTATAACCAGGAATAGGCTCTTTGACAGATGTTAATACACTCTAAAGCACCTAAGAAATTTTTACTTATTCACCTGTAAACAAAAACAATATATGAATATGATTCTAGCAATTCAAAACACTGAAGTAAGCATGTAACAGAGCAGAACTCCTGTCACAAGGTACCAACTCTAGAATTTTCTGCGCTGCTTTCACACCAGTAAATATTCTGAGGGGCTTACAGAGCTGGGTGTGCTTACTGATGGAATCATGACACATCTGGCTCTAGCTCCTGACAGGAAGTACGTCATAACCAATATCTCTCTTGGTCATCCTTCACGAGGTGGCCTACCAGCTTCTAGAAGCCCATGGTCTGAGAGGAAGTGACTAGTACCTGTCATTCTCCGGAGATGCATGCTGGATTTGAATCCTGGGGCTAGGAGGTCGTCTCCTATCTAGGGAAGGGGACCATCTACCCCTGTTTGCCCAGTAAACAAGACAGGAAAAAAACAGGACATTTAGTAACTCCTAAAAGACTATATGGAACAACAGGACTGGAATAATGCCCCCGAAAGGCAAAGTGTTAATGCTTTGCTCTATAATTTAATCTTTATTTCACAACTTTAGAAAGAAAAGTTATGCTATAAGTAAATAAAACCAGAAACTTACAAGTAGATAGAGAAAAAATTGTTTGGAAAGATGTTTTGAATCTACTAGGTATTAATTAGTTTGTGTTTTGAAATGTACCCACCTTGCCAGAGATATAGCTCAGTGCACAGCACCCGCCTGGCAAGTGCAAGGTCCTGAGTTTGATTCCCAGTACAAACAATAATAATAATAAAATAAAACGTACCTGTCAGTATATGTATCTGTATAAATATTAATAGAACTAAATAATGAAGATGCATCCTTATAAAGCTCATTTATCTTTGAATAACCTAAGTTTAAGAGGGCCAGGGAGAGCGCTCAGGGGAACAAGCGCCTACCTGGCAAGTGCAAGGTCCAGAGTTCGATTCCCAATAAAAAAAAAAAAAAAAAAAAAAGGATGATCCTAGGAAGGTACCAGTGCTTATTTCACATCAGGCCTTAAAATTCCTGGGACCAAGGTGAGGGTGTGAATCGAAGCCCAAGCAGGAACAGTGTTACGCGAAAGAAATAATAATTCTCTTTAGTGTGGAAAAAAAATATGAAGACATAATTTGGAGAAGGACTACCACTGAAGTCTTAACAAGTTTTCTTATAAAAAAAATTGCAGGGCAAATTACTTGTCAATGAAATACTTAGAGAACATAGATAAAAAGAAATGTCAAGTCAGCACTCTGTTTAAAAAGTTCTACCAGTCTTCATAGGCAAAACTGTCTCTCCATTAAGGTTATACAGGTTGAGTTCTGTTTCTTCACATGCAGCGATACTTTTTGTATGTAACAGCTAAATGAAGTTTGAAACTTGGTTCATTTTTTTCATCAAACTATCTTGAGAAATTACAAACATCTAGCTAAAAAATGTGAAGTGAGCAGGCTAGGCTTAGAAATTTTTGTATATTGGATGTGGATACCTTAGCAGGATAATCTCTCTAAATACGGCCTTTCTCATATGCCACAAAGAACTTATTTAGGGAAAAAAAAAAAAAAAAAAAAAAAATATATATATGTAATTGCCAGGTGTGGTGGTATACACGTGTAATAACAGCACTTGGGAGGCTGAAGTAGGAGGACTGTGTGAATTCCAGGCAAGCCTGAGCTATAAAGTGAGTTCAAAGCCAGCTTGAATTACATAGTGAAACCCTGTCTCAAAAAGACAAAAAATAAAATAAAATACACAAAAGGGCCTAGTCCTGATATTTCAAATTTTAAGTAATCTTTCTGGTCATGATACCTTAGCCCACTGGATTTATTCAATCATCTGGACAAAGCAGAACAGAGCTGACAATATGTGGACAGGCTGTCTCCAGTCAGCAAGCACTAACTTCCAAGTACCCGTGGGAGCTTTTATTCAGTCCATGTTAGAACTCACATTAAGTCACACTGAGCTTCCAGGAAGGCATGAGTCAAGAGCAGATATCCAGTAACAGAAATGTAGCAAAAGAGGAAATTATGTAGTATAGTCTTTTACATGTATTGTATGCTTGTTCAATTAAAGATTTTAGCGATTAATTGTTAATTATTTTAAGTACTTAAATAATTTGTTGATCCAATGTGAATGCTTAAAATGTTTCTTTTCAGCTTAACAGCTTTGTTTCATGGATGCAGGAAAATATCTGTAAGGTAACTGAAATACAATAACAGCTAAAATGATTTCTCCAAGAAGTTAGACTCAGATACATTAAAACTTCTGCAGGCATTTGAAAACATAAAAGGAGATTTGTTTTTTTTCTGTGAAGTAATTTTAATTTGACAGGATTATTAGTAACCTTGCTTCCTGCAGCAAAATTCCAGTCCTTGTATTTATTTAAACATAGAAATAAAGAAAAAAGTTAAAGAAAAAAGGCTATAATTATGAAACATGCAAAGAAAGCTATGAAGGAGAAAGGTGTACATTTAGAAACAAGCAATTGTGAATGCGAGCTATTAAAAGGTAATTTCTGAACAAATGTAGCATGTACATTTTTACACTCACGTCCTTCTGAATATGCTGATATGAAGTATCAAATAAGAAGTTTGAGTTTTTTCCATCATAAAGTGATTATGAAGAGAGCAGGATCAATTTATACCCTATTTTTGACCTAAAGATTGGTATCACTTAAATTTTCAAGTATTTGTGAATTCTCAATATACCAGCATTGCTTTTGTGCTTTTAAAAATGTGTGCAACAAGTCTTTCTCTTACCACATAGAAGGACCAAAATCAGGATTTTTCTCTCCTTCTTCCCTCTTGCTTCCAGTTACTAAGAAACAGAAAATGCTTCCACCTCAACCTCTGTTTTCATATTATAAAGTAGCATGGCAGGTTATGTGAGAGATTTTTAATCATAAAGTTGAACTAACCTAGGCCTGTCTTTATTTATCTTTCAAAGCAGACTACCTATAAATTACAATAGCTACCCTTTTAGTAAACTCTTGGGACTATCAGGTATACTAAATACATTCATATTAGAAACACCTACTCGCTGACTGAATATTTGAAAATACTCAAGTAGACAAGTAGAGAAGACTTTAGCCTTTGTGAGGATGCAGGTTAAAAATAATAAGAATCTTAAATATAAAATTCACGGGGGGGGAACCACGAATAAGATATAAAATAATTAGAATTCATAGGTTTCTGCTATCACTTACATGACTTATATTGTGGCTTTCCTCTTTAGCACTGATAAAATCAGAGTGTCAGATATGCAATTGACACTCACATATGCACATGTTTTATTGGTGACTATCTCTTGGCAGTACATGGCTAATAGTTTACTTGTCTAAAAGAGAAATTCTAGGGAAGTCATTAATTCCATAAATATCATGACTCAAAATTCTAGGTATGTAACAGGAGTCAAGCTAAATGATAGAATTGTTTGTGCATGAATATATTCTCTTTACTGATATGAATACTCCATTATCATTTTTCCCAATATTGTTTTAAACTGAATTTCACTTATTTTAGTTAATACTGATCCTTGTACTTTGAGACAAGATTTATGACATTTATTTCAGGCCACTTTATATTTGCGTTTTAGGTAGGAACTTCCTTTCCCTTGGGCCTATGTTTCCATGTGGAAGGAAACTCATTCAAGTAACACTTCCTTTTGATCCAATGTGAATGTTTCCAAATGTTTCTTTTCAACTTAACAGCTTTGTTTCATGGATGAGCAAGAAGGAGTGACTGACTTTGTGTTAAAGAATCAGACAGAGACGGCTTGGCCCATTTGGATTTCTCCTTCAATTCAAGCTATCTAATGAAAGCAAATACCACAGCAAACAAATTTGAACAACATCCTTGAGAAGCGAGGCCTGACCTTGTATTGGAAGCATCTTGCGCTTCAGGGAACTGGCCGATTTGGGGGTTAGTTACTAGCAAACCTGCAGACCCCAAGCCACAGATTCAAAACATTTCACTGTGTTTATGGTAACAACTAGATCTCCCACCTCTCTGGTGCCCAGGTCTAGCTCACCATTACATCCAAATTTGCTAGCTGTAAAGAGACATAGCCCAAATTAAACATGTATTAAGTAATCAGAGATAAAAACACACATATGACATAATGGCTGTCTTCAATAGGTCTATAATATACTGCAAGAAACAAATGCACTGACTTAAATAAAATCAACATGGACAGAAGAATATAAAACTGTTCAACCTAGAAAAGAAAAAAAAAATTCTAACTGGCAGAAGTATAAAGGAACGGAGGTGGTAGGGCAGAAAGGCCTGATAAATAAATGATAAGGTATATGAGCAGAATTTTTTAGGAATAAGTAGAATTTTTGATAAGTTTAATTTTTAACAGTGAGGGAACCTACTGATGAGATGAAAGAATTAGAATTCATCCATCTCACAGACCACAAAGGAATAAAGATATTCTTATTTTAATTTTAATGGGAAGAAAATTCGAGATATGTAGAAAGCAACAAAGATGATAGCTGTAAAAACATTAAACTGGACAGGAAAGGAACTGGAGGTGCAGAAGGGCAATGATCAGAGTGAGGGTTCTGTTTTGGAGACACTGATAGGATTCACTCACTGACTGAATTTGAAGCAGAAGCAGGAGGAAAAGTGTGTTTCAGATTATGTGGCTACTTACACGTCAAAGCCATCAAATAAGACAAAAATGGAGGAGAAAATCTTTTGTTATAAAGGGACTGAATAAGAGATAATGAAATTTAGCTGGACACTTTCATATATTCAATGTCTGATGACAATTTAGAAATTTGGACCCACTACTCAGGAAAGAAAGTCTGCCCTGGCCAACCACAGGGGAGATTTACATTCATTTAAATTAAAGTGGAACCTTTGATAGAAATATAATTTAAGGGACAGCATGGGTGGGACAAAAGGGGAAAGGGCAGTGGAGCTAGGAAAGCATTTACTTTTATGGGACAAGAGAAAAAGGGAATCCCGCAAGGGAGACTGTGTTACATCAGAGGTATAAGACAAAGAAGTACTTTGATAGGCTGGTTAATGTAAAATGCTTCAAGAAGGTACTGAAACAGAGAGGCACTGCAATCCCTAGTGGAACTGTATGACACCAATAACACAATGCCAAGACGTAGAAGTCAGACTACAGGATTTACTGGAGCATGGGAAAAAAAAAAAAAAAAAAAAAAAAAACAAAGGCAGTAAGTATAGACTCTCAGCAGCTTTCATTAAGGCTTTGATTGTTATTAAAGTCATGGCAAAATATGAAACATCCAAGGAAAGTATTCTCTGCGGGCTCTAAAATTAATCAATTAAGCAATAATTTGGAAAAAGCTAGGCATGATAGTGCACATCTGTAAACCTAGCAGTTAAGGAAGCTCAGGCAGAAGCGTGGCAAGAGGCCACACTGGGCAACTTAGTGAGACCCTGTCTCAAAATAAACTTTTAAAATAGGACTAGGATTGTAGTTCCGTGATCAAGCACTTGCCTAGCATGCATGAGGCCCTGGGTCCAATTCCCAGCACCATGAAAAGTAAAAAACCACCTAGAAAAGGAAAAGTTAATGGCAGGTCTGTAGATTCCTCCTAATCGGAGAGACAAGAAAAAGGAGTATTACTCAGAAATTGTGTTTTATGATAAACCCCCAATGTTTTGACTTAGGAAGCGAGAGTGAATTGGGGTAGCTCACTGCATTATGGAAATATGTAAGCCCTTTTTTTCAACTTAGGTAGACAACAGAATATAAAATGAAACAGGTCTTCATCTGAAACAACTTCTTTCCAAACAATACTGTATGGACATGGTCCAAAACTCCTCTGCTAACCTGTATGGAAACATATCATAAAGGAGAAGAGAGGGCTCTGATGGTTTCCAACTCCTCTGGGCAAAGAAAACCATTTCTGTACTTTCCGAATTATAACTAAAGTATGGCTCTGGGTATGCAGTCTGTTTTGACAATGCTACCCTTGGAGATAGCACTTAATTTGTTCTAGTGAAACGTTTAATGAGGATACTTTGAAAATGGTGCTAAATTGGTATAACAACATAACATAACTGTTAATGAAAGTAAGCCAGAATCATTGATTCTTAACAATATTTAAGCCTGTTAAAATAACGTTCCTATCCTATGAATATGAAATTAAAATTTTCTTTTCCTACTTGGCATATCATGCCTGGGAGCTCAGACACATTCTCCAAAGAGGACCAGTCACACTGACACTCCTTTGGAGCAGCTCATGGGTGCATGCATGAACAGGTATCTGTAGTCCCTATCTTGGACGCCAATTAACATTTATAACTTTCATAAGGTACTCGATGAAAATTTATCTTATGTTGTTTGCTTCTTGGCAACAAAGTGACTTCCATAAATTACAGATCATCGATGATACCCATCCTTGTTGCTTGATATTTTTAAAGGAAAATTTCTTTTAATTCAATATACAGAGTCAACAGAGGGTTTCAATCCATTTTTTTCTTCTCACATTAAAACTAAGTCCACTCACTTGGACTTCATGATAGCCTGTGTGGTAACTATAAGTAGTTTATCTTGTAGGTTGACCTGTTTAAGGTGATTATTTGAGAGATTAGCTTCACCAGCACAGAGAATTGTATGTTCTGCAGCTGTAACACTAGCTACATTTCACCAGAAGGGTACACCTGTGCTGTCCAGTGCTGCTGTCATAAGAATGGCTACTCCAAAATGAAACTTTCGTGATCATAAAATATACTTAGAATGGCTTATTATGAAAACCTGATACTTTAAAATTAAAACGATAATATTTTGATATACCAAATGAAAGCATCAAAATTAATTTCAACGTTTTCACATGGTTGCTAGAAAACCTAAAAGTATACATGTGGTTTCATCTTATTTCTAACAGATAGGACTGATCTAGATGATGTTAAAAGTGGTAGGGTGGTATCACACTCAGAAGATTCACAGACTGAGAAATTCTACACTTGTTTTAATACTAACCAGAAACATATAAATAATAATAATAACAATTATTATTATTATTATTATTATAAATGCTAAAAATTTTTCCTGATACTATTTATGTAAGTATTGGCCATTTGTCTATGGCAAAACACAGCAGTAAAACTATTTCAACTATAATTTTAGAAGAGGCCACAATTATTTCAACTAAAATTTCTATGATAAATGTAAGGAATACAAAATGTAATTTTATCTTTTCTGTTATAAATTGTACAAATACAAGAATACTATTGATAAGATGCTTGTCCCTATGGAACAAGTCCAAAAATAAACATCTTATTAGCTAGAAAGATCACTAAAAAGCAAAAGCTTTAAGTAGCCTCTGAAAGGAGCTACTATAGTACAACTACGTATTTTTCTTTAGGATTTGTGCAGAGGTAGGAGGCAGATTCCCTCTGAGGGACTTCAAACCAGAAAAAGATAGCAATTTTAACTGAGGCTATCAATGAGAATTAAGTTTGCTCAAACCAAAGTCCCAACACCATGGAAAACCTACATGCTTAAGATTAGAAGACATAATTAGTGAATGCCTCTGACATAAGATCAGAATTACTTATTCAAAATCCAACTTACTACCAAACATATTTTCATATCAGGGAGTATGTTGATTAAAAAGTAAACCTAGATGTATAATAACTATTTCCTCTAAACAGAATTCCCTTTGTGTCAATGAAAGCTTGCTGTTAAAACTTTTGAGTTTGCGGGAGGTGACTGTTATCAGTAGATCTAGCAGGAAAGTGATTCTTCTCTTTAGGTAAGCCCCTGCACCTTGTACCATTATCAGCATACTGAAGGTCCACTGAGTAGTACATAAATAAAAGGCTTAAGCAGCAACAAAAGCAGAAAAGCAGCAGCCTGAGCAATTACAAAGCACATCACACCATTTGCAACAACATCCATAGAAATATGGGTATGTGCGCACCTGGGCATACCCACATACGCATATCTCTACGCAGACATGTATAATGGGGGGAGTGTATGTAGACAATTAGCAAAGTGAACATGAATGAGCACACCCGTGAGACTCACATGAAATAAAACAAGGTGACTGCCAAGAATTACTAGTACAAATGATAAGAAATTAAGAAAGTCTTTATTTTATACCTTTCTCGTTCTGGTGAATGCAAACTAGTATCTGGTCTCAAGCAGTTGGTACTAGCACTCCTAGCCCTGTCAAGGGAGGGCTGTAGTTCACTAGTGCCAGTGCATTGCATCCAGTGGTAGAAGAGAAAGACAGAGGGAACAAAGAAAGGAAGACCATGTTAGAGAATAAAGCATAAAATAATGTACTCTTTACATAAAATGCAGAATCACTGTGATTCAGCTCATAAGGGTGTGAGAGCGCCGGTAGATGACGGTGCAAAATCTTGTTTAGAAAATGAAACTAAACAAAGATTATGCTTCAGTTGCTTTGCATAATTTTTAGGAAAGGATCTCAGACTGAAATGTGACACTAAATCACACCTACTTATGAAAAAACTGGATACAAGAAGCACTGAAACAAAACACCTAAAAACTTTAGTATCGAGAACAGATGCCACACCAAAACAAAATGAAGGACATCAGAGGAGAAATAATTTCACGGTTCAACTCTTTCCTGGTTCACAACACTAGACAAGGGAGGTGGACGATACCACTTCCGGGTAGTCTTACCTAACCAATATCTGATCAATAAATCTCAGTGCTCCTGGGTCAAAGCATTCATGTGGAAGGAGACTGTCCTGTCTAGTCACTGATTTTGTTCTCTGTATGAGCAGGCAGAAGTGAGCTTCGCAAATTAAAATTATACACAAATAAACAAATTATCACGAGGTCAACGAGGCAAGACATAAATGACAAAGAAAATATCGCAATGCTGACGTTTGAGTTAGGTGGTTTCACTTAGGAATTATTGTAAAATCAGGTTTTAGAGTTTAAGTGTCAGTCATTTAATGTTTCTCACTATATCATTTCCAAGGATGCTAACGTGGTACAAGAATGGAAGCGTTCTATTTTTTTAGGCAAGGGTGTGGGGATTGCTCTGTAACTACATTTCACTACCATGGCTCTTACCTGTAAAGATTCCAGCGAGA
The DNA here is from genome assembly GCA_004027595.1 of Dinomys branickii. Classification (NCBI taxonomy): domain Eukaryota; kingdom Metazoa; phylum Chordata; class Mammalia; order Rodentia; family Dinomyidae; genus Dinomys; species Dinomys branickii. The sequence continues at coordinate 77,382 of PVLD010002087.1, forward strand.
GCCATTCTGCAATAAAGGCATCCTGGGTGGCAATGTTTTATAGGGCCTGACAAGGGGTCTTGAATGTGGCAACACAAACATGCAGAAAACAGAAAAATATACAGGAAGCAAATTCTACTCTTATTAAGAAAGGAGGAGGTCTATAGAGCTGGGTTGATGGGCCCTTGGGTTTTCTTTTTCTCAGAAAACTGCAGTAATTATTTGAAGCAGGATTAGACTAAAACATGAAATTGTATTTACCTGACTTCATAAGAAATGCTCCAAACTATAACTGCGTTAAAGAGAAAAACCTCTGGTGATGAAATTCCACGGTGTATTTTTAACCAGTGTTTCTATTTCTGCTGAACACGTGATTTAATATTATGCTTTTTTTATGGAGACAAACACTCACAGCTAAAAGTACAAATAAAAAAACTATGGGCAGTTTGAAAATGAAACATGCTTAAGGGAAGCTTGTCCTCCAAAAACAGGAAAAGTGCTGATCAGCATTGTAAAAAAAAGGCTGGTCCTAAGCCTGGGCTGCTGTACAGAAAGAAAAGCACCACAGTACCAAGAACCAACTGGGAAGGAGCAAGCCCTTTCTGTTCCTCAGCTTCCAGATTCACATACAGTCATGGGTAAAATTTACCGCTGGAAACTGTATGAGAGGGGCTTGAGATGTAAACCAGACTGTGAATTTTGAATTGTCATAAGTTAAACTCATGTTTTCTCTGTCTCCTTAATTTTAGAATTATGCGTTTTAGAATGACGGCTAAGCTTCTGCAAGATCAAAAATAAAAAGATAATTGATGCAATTATAGCTGTAATAAAAATGCTATTAGTAACTGTGGAGGAATCAGTTGAGACACTGCTGCTATAAAAATATCAGGACAGGAAGGAAAGGAGGCAGACATTAGTGATGCATGTGTTTGCAGCTGCACGTTTGGCTAGGTCGGGTTCCACACCTTCTCTTTTATCTTTTCTGTGGTAGCATCATCAGTTACAGGGCCATGTGAGGACATGTAAATTCAACATACTGCTTCTATTAAACAGATAAAGTATATGGAGTTCAGAATGATTAGTAAAGCATCAATCTTAAGAATAAGACTAGGACATTTTGTAACTATTAGTATATCATCCTTATAGTTTACCTATACAAGTACAGAGAATAAGGAAAAGAAAAAAATTATCTTGAGTTAGTATATTTAGATGACTGGTGTGAGTTATCATGGATACATGCTGGGTGTCAGACATCAACCAGGTACCTTAATAAATGTGCAGCATTTGTGAATGTCTGTTTTGTTTTTCTTTTCACAGGCAGGGTAAATCGATTAATATTAGATTTCAGTTTTTCTGTTTTCTTTTTCCCTGCAGGCATGGCCACATCAAGAAAAATAGGAGAAAACTTCTACAATGGGTAAAGAAACTATTGTGATTTAAAACTATTTGTCTAGGACAACAGCTAATCATAGCCAGGACTGCTTAATATTATTAACAATTTGAGGTGATTTTTATAATATTTATGGTTTTATATTTGTTCCTCAGCTATCAAGCACAATTAATATTTCCTTGCTTTTTCTTGTGAGGCACCAAATAATCAAGGCAGTAGTTATCAGGAGGATAATCATACACACATAAAAGGTTGACACAATGTTTACTGGCCTAACAATATTTTACTGATGGAGGGAAGCCACATATTCCACAGAGACAACAAATCTTTGTCTTTGCAGGCCAAGTGTCAGCCATACCTCCTTCCTACTCTTACCTTTTATTATTTTTCAGCTAAAAGATTTGAAAGATTTTGTTTGTACGTTGGGTTGCTTCCCTGACTTACTACTTCCTCATCACCTATGGCTCCATTCAAAATTACAATAAATATTAACATAGCATAATCTACTACTAATCTGTAGGAAGTTTTTCTTTGAATATGAAATTCAAGATAATGAAACTAATACAAAGCAGAAAGGTTTGTGCTCCAATATGGAGGATGATACGCTATACTATTTCTCCTAATCACTAAGGAGGTATTTTATTGTTATGTGCCTTTATAGTAAAGTCTGTAATGAACCATTTCTGGACTGGGAGGGGTCAAGGAGTTAACTGCTGAAATATCCTCACTGTTTCTCAAGAACAAAGCTGAAAGTTCACAAATTAAAAATGAGCTAATAAAGATTTAATAAAGGCAAACAGAAGATACACAAAGATTCCAAAAGCAAATAAAAAAGGTTAGAACAGAACAAAATTACATGAAAACAGTTAACACTGCCATGCAGAGAAGGTGAGAACTCTTGTGACTAGACAGGCCGGCATGTGCATGCGGGCATGGGAAGGTGCCCACATGAACGAATACTTAGAATTCTAATCGTAGGAACTGGTTCTTCAGTTTTGTGAAAACAGTTCCACAGAGGCCCATCCAGAGTCTGGATGTTTGAATATCAAGCCAGCAAAGTTAGCCCACTTGGATTAGAATTGAAACATATTTTACTATAGCGTCCATCTAAAACGGAATAATTTTTGAGTACTTGGGAAATGTATTTTTACCAATTTGTGACAGTACCACTAAGGGAGAGACGGAGAATAGGAGATGGAAAAGGTCATCACACACAGTCACCATTACCAGATCCCTGTATTTACCTGGTTGTATGCAGGCATTCTGCACTTCGTCCCCGTTTTGCTCTGGGCAGCATAAGAAGCTCACTGCACAGACAGGATGGGTGGTGAGTGAAACAGATAAATTATGAAGCATTAAATGACATGAGTTATGCCAATGGCACGCCAATGAAGACATGAAAAGGGAAGAAACCAGATTGTCTGCACTAGCACCTTTGCTTGAGAAGTTGAACAAAAATAAACATGACAGCATTTAAAAAATTTAAACAATAAAGTACAAAACATTATGGTTGAAGTCCTAGCTGTTGCTGATTTGCTACTGTATTTCAAAGTGATTTTATAGAATAGCAAAACAAACAAAACTAGACTTTCCCAAAATAAGATACACAAATGTATTTCCACAGATAGACACCTGAGTCTTTAAAACTTATAAATTTGGCCTGTCTGATAGGAATGGGAACCCTACAAGTTTTTGTTTCCTTTTTAGCAATGGAAAACATGGTACTTTTCTCGGCTTGTGTACATACGGAAAACATAGTATCACATTTTTTTTCTCAACCAACTAGAAACACATCTGAGTAGAATTTTTCTTTTAAAATTGGTATTTTTTCTGTATACAAGTTATTTTCACTGTATTGATTGCTTTGGTCAAGCAGTCCTTTGCTTATGCCACTTACTCAAATACATGGTGCCCCAGTGAATGTTAATAAAGTGACTATCAGTCAGCTCAGCACAAGCTGAACAGTCTGGAACTTTAGCCTCCAAACAGTCCCCTGCCCCATACCCAGTGTGACTCCCACCTTGAAGGTCATGGTGACACTCCCCACAAGAAGGTGCTATGTAGGTAGGTAAGAAGCTCAACTTAGCCCTTGTGTCCTTGACATGTGCCAAATCTCATTCAGCACCATCGTCCTTTCCCTAGCGCTCAGCAAAAGTTTTCCATTTCAAAAAATCAAAAGAGAGGACTTAAGAAGGTGGGTATTATAAAACTTTGAATTAGACCCTGATTAGACTAGTAAAACAAATACTGTACATGAAGACTTGAAAAGGAAAATCTGCAGGCATGTAGTATAGCAGACTAATAAGGGAGATTTACAGTCACTGTTTCTATGAAATATGAGCAAATGAGTAAGTGCAGAACTAAACTTAAGTACGTAGCCATACAAAAAGAACCCACGTTGGTGCACTGCGCTTTAAAGACATTCATGGAAAAACATAAAAAAGAGATTAACAAAGAAATCTTAAAGTTCTCACTGGCAATTTGCAAAAGTCACTGCTCTTCAGATGACCTACAGCCAAATGAAGTTACATATAATGTAATTTTTATAATTATAAAAATAACAACCCAAACACTGCAACCTATAAAAGATGAAGATTGGGGAAACTGTTCACATAGGCTTACTTTTATTGTTTAAATGAGATCTAAGTCAACAATATGCTGTACCTTTATAACTGATGAAACATTAGTTGTGACCTAGCCAACAACAAATATATATATATATATATATATATATATATATATAACAACGTTGTCCAAATGTTTCCTATAACTACATTTCTGTGGGATAGTTAATAATTGTTTCTAAGAGAAGTTTAGACTTGAGCAATAAATTAGTTTTGCTCCTGTACTATGCCACCATATTTGTAAATATTAAAAAAGAAGGAAAAGTTCCTCATGTTGGCATCATAATTTGGACAAGTACCTGTCTTGTTCTGATAAATACTGACTATCCACATCTCTGGATCGGTGGTCAACAGGACCTCGGGAGGCATCATGGTGTCTGGTTGGAGAACGTGACCTTCTTGTTGGATGGATTTCATCTAAGCTCCTGAAACAATTGCAAAAAGTCCTGCATCAAAATATGTCATCTTCTCTGAAGATGGAGACAGGCTAAGGAGAAGGAATTGAAAGAAACTGCCAAACATGTGCTGTGGCTTGAGACAAGTCATCACACCCAAACCTACTTTCATCAATGAGGGAGGAATGTATCTTCCCTAGATTTTGCCTGTTTCGCATTTCCCCAAACTTCCCTGTCCATAAAGGACCATGATTTTCATCTGCACCAACCTGGAGAAGCTTATTTCAGGGTAAGATGCAAAAGAACACTATAGTACCTGCCTTGTTTACTTTTTTGTGGTTTTAAAGTGCTTCAAAGAGATAATATTAGAACCTTAAAAATATATCCCGCTTCTTTATCTCCTCCTCTTTGGCAATTCACTACTGATTCAGTACTATTCAATGTATCCTAAGTGGGAGAGAAAACTTGCACATACAGGATAGGAGTTCTTAAAAGCTCTATGCTTAGGATACAGACTTCTTCCACTCTCTGGGGAATTTATTGAAATCAAAGAACAGGAACTGTAAGGTAGAGAATAAATCATTCTGCTTACATATAACTCTGAAAATAAAACTCAATGGAGCAAAGATTATTTCATTTCAGGAAGCCTTGCAGCAAGTGACACAGTCTAATATTAAAAGCCCCTGTTATGGTTGATACATTGTGTCAACTTGGGGAGTCTAGAGGTTTAGCTGAGTGAGTCAGCAGAAAGCCAGGGTGCTTACTTTGTACACATCCTGAGTCTGTAAAAGAGGAGAGCATGAAGATTACGTGAGAGGTTCATAACCCCTGGGTGGGGGTAGCCTGTTTACAATGTAAGGGAAAAAAAGAGGCTGCTTGCAGCCATTCCTCCTTTTTGCTCTGGTTGTTTTTGCTGTGCTCTGCTGTCATGAATGTTTGCCCTCTGCCATGTTCCACTCTGCCTCTGAAGCAGCCAAGTATGGATTGAAACCTCCACAAACTGTAAGCTAAATAAACCTTTCCTTTCTTCTTTTGGGTGTTGGGTATTTTGTCTGAGCAATGAGAAAAAAGTAACCAAGACAGCCCCGTAGAGGAAGGAGGGCCCGTCTCCAAGCCTACCTCTGTAATGGCACATTTGGTAAACGAGAACGCGGCCTTCCCTGATCATCGCCGCGGTGAGGAGACACAGAACGTGAGCGGTGATGAGTTGTTCTTTGCTGTTCTGGCACAGTTAAGGTTGTTGATTTACCTTCTCTAGCACTAGACCTATAACCCACTGGCAAGAGAACACACGCACAAAATGTTAGCCTTCTTCTATAATGCCAACATGCACAGGGAGAAAAGCAATTATATGAAGTGACGCTATCAACCCAGTACAATGAAATGCCATGCAATCAGCATGACTGGACTTGTCTTCAATAATATTAAGTATAAATACATAGGGTGTCATGTGCACATGCATAAGAACATCTTACAGTTTGGCTCAAACCTACCACTGGGGATACTGAGTGTGACTATGACAGCCGACACCTCACGTATCATTACATGAGGAAATGCTATTTGAATCTGAAGTATTCAATGACTTCAGCAATATAAATCAAGCCCATTATGGCAAAGTATAGTTGATACACAAGTCCACACTTAGGAAATCAATACCACTGTAAAATTAAATATGTTCTTTATATGACTTTTTCCTTCTAAAGGATAAATTACATTAGTTGTATTACTGAGGGGTCACTAATTAGAAAGTAAAAATATATCACTTTTAGGCAAATGAAAATATTGTACCAATTTTAATTAACAAAGAAGAATTACATACATTTATGGTTACAATGACTAGCAATTTGGTATTTGTAGAAGTCTGGAAATCACAGATAATACTCTATCAAATTATATGAGTGGAGAAAATTATGGCAATAATACAGAGAAAAATCAACCACATCAAAATATCAAATCTCCTCTGGACATCTAAAACAATTTTATAATTTGGTTGATTATTACCATGACTAAACTCACACATTTAATATAATTACAATACAGAAATAAACTTGAAAGGTCATCTCTCTCTTCAAGAAAAAAATTTATATCATCTCTGATAAGGTTAAGATAAAATAATCTCAAATCCATACTAATAGTTGAGTCTAACATTTTTTCACAAGGGTCATTGCTCTGTATTAGAACAAAGAAAGTTTCAAAAATGTGTCAAAGTGAACTAACTTTTATACTTACATACAATATACAAGAACCATGAATTATTAATCTAACTGGGCAACTAAAACTTTTGTTCATTTCTTTATGTCATTATTGCCATATTCTCCTTAAAATATGCCATGAAATAGCATTTCTACAGGCAAACTAATTCCTCAACAGCTTACCTGTTGTAACTGCATTATCTTAAATTTAAACTATGAAGTCCTGACTGTACTGACCTTTAAGTAGCTCAACTATTAAGTCACTATGAAAACATCAACACAATTGCCATAAATGATAAAAATCATGGCTGTACGCACATTGCTGTTAGCCTCTTTTCAAACAATATTACCTAAGTTTTTCATTTGAGTTCTGCATAGAAAAGGTTTTATTGTTCACATATATAAGTTGTAATACTAAGGTAAGGGAAAAAAGACTAACTACATTTCATTACTTATTATTTTTAAAATGCCTACTATACCATAGATAATTAATCCCATACTTGGATTAAACATTTTACAATACCACTTGTTATCAAATAGGCAATAATCAGGAATGCTAATATTTTATTTGGAGCATTATAAATTTTAGGATTTCAATGAATTTTGAAGGCATATAATAACATTTTAAAGGCTTTCAGCATCTTGGTGCTAAAAGTATATGGTGGATTTTTCCTTGGGTTTGTGGTCTTTATATAGAAATTAATGATTCTTTTATCTCACTATCATGAAAAGACTTTAAGGAAACAAGTATTATCCTAAAATATTTTATCTATTAAAAAATTTTCTTTGAATTCACTAGGAAGGTCTGAATTTACACAGTATACTCAAGGTAACATACACTATTTTGGTACCTGGAAGTTATTTATGAACGTCATTTCTATGCTATAATTTCTATTTAACATCTGACTCTATACTAAGTGATTAACTTGATTTCTTATTATGTCTAATTTATTACTGACAAGATATATTCTACCTTGGGAACTGCGAGTGGGAGGAAACTGTTATTTGATGTTCACCGTAATGTTTTAGTTGGGTCAGAATTATAAACCAGAAATTTTTTCTATTTTCTGAATTTGTAATAAGGCCTCAAAAAGCTGAGGTTGTCTGATGCCTCATCTCAAACGAGAATATTTTGTGTATGTTTCTTATTATTCTTAAGCTGCTAAAATTATTTATTTTGATGACAATAAGGCCACAGCAGGGGCTGGAGATACAGCTCAGTGGAATAAGTGCCTGCCTGACAAGTGCAAAGTCCTGAGTTCAATCCCCAGTGCTCCCAAAAAATTACAAAGGCCATAGCTATAAAAATTAATAAAATGTCTTTCCAGTGATCTTAATGCTGTCCAGTATGTACGGTGCTTCTTTATGTGGTAGAAGGTAGTAGACACAAGGAACAAGTGCTAGAAAAGCAGAGTTATTACAAAGCTTATGGTCTGGCTGGAGTACACAATTTGGAACTAAACTTTAAAGCTTCTTCAAGTCAGACACCGTAGGAACTTCACCAAATAACTCCTCGTAGAAGCAACATCCTAATCCAGATCAATTTGCTCTTTGCACTGGATGCTAGAAACACAGCAGGTAACTCTGTAGACAATCTCTAAAAGTGTGCACTGTGTTTCTGAACTTAATTCAGTTTAACCTCCTTCCATTTTACCAACCCCTCTTTTTTCCTCTTTATTTAAAATGTATTATATATTACTGTGTGACTTACTATATTATGCTTGCCACCTATATCTTTAGAAGCTACTATATATCCAAACCATGGTCAATGAAGAGTATCTGAAAATATAAATTAATTGCATAGCCACCCCTATTAATTTATAAAGAAATAGCTGATTATTTGCCAAGAATTTTGCTATGTTTGATGACTTTTGGGTCAAAAATAATCTGATGCCTATTTGACTAAGACAACAGATTTAAATGTACAATCTGTTTTACCCTATCAGTTTCATTAAAAGAAAAAAAAATATATTTTATGTGACAGTTTCTGTCAAGAATATGCATGATTGTGGTGGTCCTTTAAGAAATAAAAAAGGAAGTGAATTGTAAATGTTATCCACTATTACTCAAAACATTCATTAATACTCTGATAGCAGAGTAACACCCAAGAATGTCAATACACATAGCACCCGGGCTCCTGTTTTAACAATATTGGCTACTTTTGAATATGACTACATACATGACTACATATGTGACTACATACAGAATATTCTGTAGTTTTATCCTGTGTTGAATGAAGATGTAGTGAGTTTAGACACTAGTTTGAAATCTATCAACTTTTCCAACTTCTGTACTGAACTGTCCCCTCATTTGAGAAATTAAAAAATTAAGGGGATACATGTCCATACCATTTGAACTGCCTGTAATAGTTCATATGTTACAAGATGTCTCCTTAATTTACCATTATTTGGGTATCTACTTTTATTAGTATATCAAGGAAATGGTATAGGGCCAGGGCCAAGAAAGGAAGCCAAGACAACATGATTCTATGTACATTCCTGACAAAGGTCAGATAAGAAATATAAATCTGAAACTACACTGCCAAAAAATATTAATTCATACAATAACACATGAGATTTTTACTTCAAGTGAATACTGAAATTTTCTGAAGCATTTTCTATTTTAAAACACACACAAAGAAAAATCACTGGTGAAGATATCACAAAAGCATTAGTCATGTCATGTGCAATTTTAAACCTGCCTGGCACCTTTCTGAGTGCATTCTGTGGATTACTACATTATTTTCAGGAATTAAAGCAAGAAAAAAATCACAGAAGCCTAACATAACCCACAAGAAAATGGAATTTTATATAATAAAAGTAATCATCCCCTTTCAAAATGAAATTCTTCTTTTCAATTATGCTCAGAGCACTGGGAAATAAATGACTTGTTCCACCTAACTAGTCAGGCTTCTAGGGAAGAACCTGACTAAATTAAATAAATAGGGATGCTAATTAATAGGTATGAGTTCCCTTTAAAGTTTCTTAACATTCTGAAGTACAAGTCACCATGAGATCATGCAGTACTGGTTTTTCCATACTGCAGATCTCCAGCTCAGCCTGGATGGAGAAGCAGCCTGAAAACCTGACAGAAGGCAAGCAAAGAAGCACATCTGCTCTTCACCCACGCACCTGGAGGGACCACTCCAATGCCGTCATCAACCTCATAATCGGAGATGTCGCTGTCACTGATCCGCTGAGACCCTGCACAAAAGTAAAGCAGATGCCCCTGGTCTGTCCCATCATTCGTGACAGGTAAAGAACACAGTCAGTTTTTTTTTTTTTTTTTTACAAAAAAACCACCTAATTACATTGCTATTTATTTGAATAAGAATAATAACCCCAAGCTAGTCTTTCTTTGAGAAGTAAGCGTTGCTTGTCTAAGGGTATAATTTCTCATAAGATCCCTCTATACTGTTACACAGAAGATATAGATGTGTGAGTGGGCTTTTCAGAGTCAGATTTTGACTTTTCTGATTATTCTTTAATGAAAATTCTGCACTAAAAGTCTACAGCCAAGTGCAACCAGCATCTTGCGCACACCATGCGCCCATCTCTGCAGTGTGGAGGGGAGGTAAGGCTTCTTTTGGTTGGATCTCAGTCACCTCCAACTAGTAAAAGGCAGCAGAGCCCTCAACAAAATATTTATTGTTACCTCCCAGAATGAGATAACGCACTGCATTAAACATTAATTGGGAGGAAATGATCAACCAGGGACATGCTAACATGAAATATTCAACTGCACAGAAAAAAATTTTGGGTACAGATTACCAAAGTTAGGCTTTTAAATTTCAGTTGTTCATCAGAGATTTACTTATGACTCACTAATCAATGAATGTTTACAGAAAAAAATATTTTTTTGATCATCAGGTGGATGACAAGAAGCTTCCATTCCACTGTTTTCAAAAATGTATTTCTTACAAATAATGATATCAAAATAACCACGAACTCTAAAATTATTTAGTCCTCACATGCAACAACCCAATAGTAACAATAGAAATTACCAGAATGGTTAACTAATCAACAACTCAATCTGTCTTAGGCAGGAATTGTAATTCAGAGCTTCTTTAGTTTTCAACTCTGAATTTACTCTACTACGCTACATATATTATTTATTCTGAGAAGACGAAAAAATAGTTTTGTCAGGTTTCCTTATACAAAGAAAAACTTTTCTCTTAGTTTTTTTTTTTTTTTTTCCTCTAATGAAACATTTGAGCTGGACATGGTGGCGGAAGCCTGTAATCCAAGCACTTGGGAGGCTGAGGCAGGAGGGTCCTTGTGAGTTCAAGGCCAGCCTGGGCTACAGAGTGAGCTCAAGGCCAGCCTGAACTGCATGGCAAGACCCTGTCTCAAAAAGACCAAACCAAATAAATAAATAAATACAAATTTGAAAAAAGCTAATGCTTCATTAGAGAATTATAATGTTAATCACTTTCTGGTAGATTTTAACGTACTTTGTAGCTTTTTGCTAGAGCTTTCTCCATGCATGTGTCGCCTTGGCATGAAAGGTGATGGATGAGGCAGAGGTAGTGAGGATTCATCGTGTGTCTGAAGTTTATACCAATGTGGCTCATCATCTAAAAGTGCCGTCTCCAACTCTATGAGGATCTGGAACAGCAAGTTTCAAATTAAATCAAGCATCTTTACTGCAGTGCTGTATAAACTAATCACTATTACTATATATCTCAATAAAAAAAAACACCACATGAAACATTTGACTTGAACCGTGACAATATACATCACCTCTCCAAGAAATTCACTTTCTTCTTCTTGCACTCTTGGCTGATCCCATACGGTTATTTCTAACATTCTCTCTCTAAAATCTCTACGATGTACATGTGAATAGACAAACGTTTGATTCCACTTGGGTTCTAGTAGTTTCTTTACTGTCTTGGTTCTCCTTTTACTCTTATCACTGAAAAATAAAGTTTTATCAATGAATAAGCAAAAATCCAGAGTGTACTGCCATCTACTGTAGCCACATGTAATACTGCCACTGGTATATTTTTACTATTTTTAAAAATCTGAACAGACTAAAGAATTTACCACGCTAACCTCTATTACCAAGTGAGCAGCAGTTATGACAGGCACAAATACACAAAGCTACATTCTAAATGATGTGCTGCTAGCAAGAACTGGTGTATGAAAAAGTAATGGAAATACTTAAAATGGGAAGATTATTTTCAAATGAAAAAAAATAAGGCTGGAGGGATTTTCAACTTCAGAGAATTATATTTAGAAAGTATACCTCAAAGGGAGGAAATTCTACCTTGTCCATTAGTACAAGAGAGCAAAGTTTTAAAAATATAGACTACCTTCTGTCTGGGAGAAAATACATTTTTACATAGGGATTCCTGGGACGCCCATCTACTCTGGAGGGCAGATCTGTTGCTTGTAGAACATTTACAATCAGCTGGTGCCCTACTTTGTCATACCACAGCTTTACCTACAAGGAATGCAGAAAGGAGTCGTTATTTATAAAATCCCGACATATCACAATCCTCACATAAAACAGAACGAAAATTATATTTCAAATTACAACATAATGGAATTGCAGATATTGCTTCAGAAAAGAATGCAAACTTGAAAGAACAACCATGTCACATTAACTTTATTCTTCTGTCATTTCAAACATGAAGTTAACCATTGGAAGGCCTTACACTATAAAAATGAAACCTATAAAAACACAATGCTCAGGAAAGAAGGGAATAATGAAATCCTTATCCTTTTAAAATGGTAAATATAAGTGTCTTGATTATAGGGAGTTTAAGTAGTGCCAAAGGGAGCTGAAGCAAGTTGCTGTAATAAGATAGAATATGTGGAAAGAGATCAGGAAACATTTACTGTGGGCCTACTGTATACCTGGCCCAAGGAAGTGCCTGACATTTTTCTCATTTAAGTTTTATGATTAACCTATGAGAGGCTAGTTTTCATCAGAGTATAATAAACAAAGGAGGGTTCAATACAATGATAACTTCAAGCTACATGAAAACCAAATACGATTTCCGCTAACAAAGATACCATGATAGACTAAAGAGAAACTGGGAAATAGCACACTGACAACTACTGTGAAAGTCCTCAGAATCACATCTTAACAGCCAGTATAATACTTGTGCACATTAAACTAACAAGGACACTTTAACAATGTTAACTTGAATTTTTCTCTTGTAATCTAGAAATTACCTCTGATTTTGCGGTGGAATGAGAAATATAAATACACACGTCTCATGGGTATGGGTTAGAACATGTCTAAGAGTGAACATGAAAAATAAACTACTTGAATATAAGATAGTTTTTATAGTTATGGGAAAACTGAGCATCGGAATCTGTATGAATCTACTCTTCAGTTCTCCTTACTGCCAGAGATGGTTTTCGTAAAACAAAAGTAGGGATTCACCTTCTTTAAAATACAGGTGAAGAACAGGAGAGAGTGACCCTGACCCAAAGAATTGGTGGCACAGCCACAGTAAATGTTGGGGCTTTGCTAACATATTCTACACTGAAAGTTGCAGTTATAACTAAGGAAGCTTTGGAAGAGAAGAGTGAGCTTACACATCTTTTTTGACTCACTACAACCAAGAGAAAAGCAGCAAGAATCAACTACAGAGCTTCACACAATAACCAAAAGGCAGCAACAGGAAACCTCACTTATTGGTAGATTAATTTAGAGCAAGGTTTTCTTTGCGCCATTAATACCAACGACATATTTTCTGCCACCACCTTCACAGTTGCGGGGCTTCCTAAGAGTTAAGCAGATTCTGCACCCCCTGCTCTTCCCTCAAATCCTTTACCAAGGCAAGCAGGAAGGGAACAGTGGCTTCCGCAGAACGCTACCAGCCCTATCATTTCAACAAATATCTTCGGAGGTTAAAAAGATTACTTCAAATGTCTTGGGCTCCAGGCTCATAAGGCAGTTAAATACATTGAACGTGGGTTTTTAAGCAATTCTGTATAAACAGTCACATGCCTTAGAGAAACCTTTGCAGCATAACAAAAATAATAGGTATTTTACTTATGTTACCATTTATCAAGTAATGTGAAAGTATCCAGCAAACTGTGGGCATTCAGTAAATATTTTCAGAGAGTGGGCTTCTAGGAAAGCCAAACTTTCCTCCAAGACACACCAAAAAGTGTGCAAAATGACCAATATGTACAAATAACCACATACAGAAAGTTGCCCTGGTAAGACTTGCGGGGCATCTTTTAGAGCTCCAGGACTTGTTGGAGAAATAACAGAAATGGAAGGCCTTTCCATCTTCTGAGATTCAAACGAACTGGAACCTAAAGTGAGAAAGAAAAAAAAGAAAAAACAAGTAATACTTGTAAGTGTGAGGAGTGTATATTTTTATAAAGTTTTAAATGTACCTGATATTTGTAAAACACCACAGTTAAACTCTCTGGTAACCAAATCCGTGTTAATGGAACAGCTGTAGAAAGTTCTGGTGTCTTCTTTGGTTAATTCAATGTTTTCAATGATATAACAAGATCTCATGTATTTGTTTGTTTGTTTATTTATTTTTTGTGGTACCAGGGATCAAACTCAGAACCTTGTGCTTGCCAGGCAAGCACTTATTCCACTGAGCTATATCCCCAGCCCCTCTCATGTGCTTGTTCGAACTTAGAAGCATAGTTGCATTTGGGGAGTGGGGGTATCCCCTGCATAGGCTACTGCATACACTCCCCCACAGGCAAAGCCTTTATGCCTTAGTGATAAGGAAGGTATGCCCAATATGTTAATTGTTATGGCAAATGGATCAATTATTATCTATCTTGAGATTAAAATGAATGCATATGAAATATAATTTATGAGCTACATCTACCATTTGGTTTCATCATTGTTTTAAAGTTAGATTTATCATTTCTCTTACTTTTTATCTTTAAACAACTCTTAAAACTTCTGCAAATATGTCTTAATTCACCCCAGCAACTTCCTTCACCTTCCCATGAAATAGGTCATTTCTCCTCTTAGCCACTTAGGCTCTTCACATTACCCTGTACCCCAACACACAGAAGCCTGTAGGATGCAAAACCCCACCAGATCTAACCTTGCACACCCAGGCACTGCGAACTGAGCAACAGTGTCACTGAGAAATATTACTTATAAGCATTGCCTGGCATGTGTGCCACCCACACATTTTTCCCATACTGATAAATTAAGCCACATGTCATCATTTTGCTTCCGCCAAAGGAGATTTTTAACTCAAAGAAACAGTTTGAGTTAAAACTACACACTATCATTGTAGGCAACTGAATTGGATAGAAATACTACAGGCATAGGGCTGGGCCCTGGAGCTAGTGTGAAAGAAAGATACCTTGTAACTTGAGGAGGGACAGACACCCCTTGCTGTGGGCCAAAATTCAAAACAAAAGATGAAGCAAATGCACCCACGTTCCTCCCTAGGGATGCACATCAGGGATTGATATTCTAAATAGGAGTCCATCACCTTGAAAAAGCCAGGAAGAGCCACTACCCCAACCCCCTGCAGGAAAAGCCCCTGTGCTGTGTTCATGCCTGCTTGCTAGGTCACTGGCTTCCCCATTTGATCCCGATTTAATCAATTTTACCTGAGCAATTATGCTTGGAATCTTATTGGCTGACCGTAGTTTTGTCCCACCTTGCGATGTCCCATCTTCCTCACCTTGGACCAGTCTCACCTCAGGGATTTGCTCTATAAAAATCCCTGGGAAAGGCAGGGTCCTTGGCAACCCACTCAGGACCTCTGTGTCTCTCTCTCGGACAGAAGCTTTCTTTCTCTAAATGAATATACCCTGCTCTTCACCTACGTTGTTCCTAAAATC
Organism: Dinomys branickii; assembly: GCA_004027595.1. Classification (NCBI taxonomy): domain Eukaryota; kingdom Metazoa; phylum Chordata; class Mammalia; order Rodentia; family Dinomyidae; genus Dinomys; species Dinomys branickii. The sequence continues at coordinate 92,760 of PVLD010002087.1, forward strand.
CATTCTTCCATTTTAGAGAACATGAACTCATCCCAGACATCTAGAAAGCTGGGAGTTTCTTTCCCTTATATCATCATGAAATTCCTTGTTACTATGTCTCTTTTTATCAAGTAGAGTTATGATCACTTCAGATCTCAGAACATGGACACATTGCCTCTGATAACATTTGTTTCTAACATTATAGTAATCAGTTGATTTATAAAATCTTAACAATGCTATAAATTATGCCGCTAGTCTCTTTTCTCTTGGTGCTGTTCACCAAAAAGTCCAACATAGGCCCAGCCCTAGCACGTGTGAGAACATGACTATATTTATATGCCTTTCACGTGATAACTCAGTCACTGGTTTCTTGTTTATCCAGTCATGAATTATAATTTTCTTATGGTTATAACTCTCATAATTTTCTTACAATGGTCCCTTGCTTTCTCCTGAACAGTCTTGTATTTTATATTAATAAAAGGAAGATTATGTAATAAGACTTCAAAATCAATCCCAATTATTAATCATAATCCATACCAAAGAAGTGGTTGGCTTACACTTACGTTATCAATATAAATTTCATGGCTTGTCTCTAGTTTATTGCACACAAAATCCTGAGTTATTCCTTTTTTTTTTTTTTTTTTTTTTTTTGCGGTACTAGGGATTGAACTCAGAACCTTGTGCTTGCCAGGCAGGCACTTATGCCACTGAGCCAAATCCTGAGTTATTTAATTCCCATGTAGTTAATTATGTGAATCTTCCAGCTTCACAGTATCTTGACCTTATGTTTAGTGAACTTTTGCTCCACCTGCACCTAACACCCTTAGGGAGTGGCTTTGAACTTATTCATTCAAGCATTTATTTGTTGCATAGCTCATAAGACTGAGCTGCTTACAAACTAAGCCGGAAAAAAAAAAGTTTCACAATACATTTTCTATGCATCTATTGCAGGTATAGTGATCAAGCTCAGAATGTGTCCTGAGTAGGACACAGAATGGTAGCACAGTAAAGATTTTGTACAAAAAAAAAAAAAAAAAAGATTTTTCTACAGCCACAAATGAATAAATAATGAAAAGAAGAAAAAAATCTCAGAGTACAGTAGAACTTGTCTGATTCCCAGTGATTACCACGGTTGCCATCTTTGGTATGGGTACCACTACATCACTGAGTGTTAGTATAGTAATGTCAGTTTATTTACATCAAGTAAATCATCACTCTTCAATGTAGTTCAATATATTTTGTAACAATAAAGAAGCCTTATACTCACTGGACTCCAGTGGAGGATGAGAACTCTCAGGAATCCGGGGAATGTCACTAAAAGAAACAGGCTATGGTGAAAATCCCATTAGGGAAAACGACCCCGCTTGGAGCAAACCCAGATCATTTCATTTCAGTGTTGTAAACACTCTTTTTGGGTCTTTACAGATGTAGAAATGGAGAAGAGTTGCTCTTTAGGTAACTACTAATGTACATGAATGTCAAACACCACACAAAAATAAGTTTTTATATATTTAAGAGCAAAACACTTTAACATGACAACGATCAGGCTAATATTGTGGATAAAATCACCACAATATTTCTACTACCAAAACAGCACGTTTTGGAAATAAAAAAAATGTTAAAGGTAATATTTTACTGCAATTTTAGAAAATCAAAATGACACAGATTTTACAAATCAGTAATATGTTTTACAAACACATCTGAAAGAGTTTACTGGATGAAAGGGATGAAAGTAAGTTGATAATAAAATGGCTTGTTGAGTGTCATGGGCAAAGTTAATAAAAGGAAAAGGATGGATTGCTTTAAGAAATTAAATATGGCTCAAGCTTGCAACAAAAAAGCAAAGAAATCTATATATGTGCATATGGAATACATATGCACATATATACCCTTTATAGAGATTCATATCTCTATACTGAAATTAGCTAAATATGTGGCTATTCACTATATGATTAGAAAGTGACTTGTGAGAATATTCACTCCTGCCAAACTCACAAATTACTCCAAAGATAATCTTAGTTTAACCCACTTCCCCTGTGACCTTAGGAAACCTGGACAGCCTCCATTTGGGTATTATTCTGCAAAAAACTACTTTAACTCACCTTTTCAAGTATCAACATGACATATTAAAGCAGACTGGAGTTATCTAATACTTACAGAACTATCAGTATACTATTTAGGAATGTCTAATCACTTACCTTGTGACCTAGCTTCTATTTGATTTTCTTATATTTTTTGGAAAACGAAAAAGTTTTCTCTGATTCTTTTTCTGATGTCTCATTCTAACTTTTTTATGCAAACTAATTTTTGTAACAATTTACATACAATTCAGTGTTTTATGAAATGCAGTAATCTTGTTGACTATTTTATAAAATACATTTTACTATATATTTTCATTTAACAAGCAATTTATGTCCTTTATCTAAACTGAGAGTTAAGAGACTAATTTATAATACCTAAGGCACAATAAACCACTTATTTATTCCATGCATGTTACTTCTAAATTCACCTAAGCAAATAAAAATAAATTGTATGAAATTCATGAAAAATCATTTTTTTAGATGATGTGAGTTCTTTGAAAATCAGCCTCACAATTAGGAAAATTATAACTTCAAATTCTACAGCAAGGTATGGTAAAGGCTTTGTATTTTATGTGCATTTAAAGAAAGATGATGAGTTGTTAAAAAAATTTTAAATGATTTTGAATTAAAATTTATTTAATTCTAATTCCCTCAGTAATATTTTGATGCATAAATTTTCTCTTGATGCCTAAACAAGGTATCTGACTTCCACTCACAGTTATATGGGAATGTTAACAATTGTAAACATAAAGCTTAAGGATATTACATTTGTTGGGTTCACAAAAATGATCAAGACCTCAAGACAGGATGTCTTACAGACTATGATATCTCATAGACCATGTACAAGTAAATTATATAAAGGATGATTCTTGAAATCATTATGCTTGTACATTATAAAGAAATGTTTTCTCTCTGCTCTGTATTAACTATACTCTGGGAACAAAAACTACATAAGCATTTTAAAAATCATTAAAATTAATCTAGTAATATATTAACTAGTAATTTAATGCCAGCTTTGATTTTTATTCAGACATAGCCTTTGTAGTTCATATTCCTTTAATTGCATACTCCCATGACAGTTTGAGGTGTGACTCTGCAGATGATTGCTTTGTAAGTAATTTTCATGCAAAGTTAAAATAATGTTATTCCAGTCTCCTTTAATTGTCTGTTGGTTTCTTAAGTCAACATAAATTAAATCAATGAAATATTAGCTGATTACCTTGAAACCCTTCTATATATCTGAAAATATCTGGCAATGTGCACAGTAGTACTTGATTTTAAATTTTATTTTTTATACTTTTGATTCATTTTCCAATTTACTTACCTCTTGTTCAGCCTCATCTGTACCTCCGCACTAGGACATATGTCATGTAAAACTAGCATAAATTATAGTTTGTCTTTAAAGTCTACAGAGAAACGTACAGTATTTTGCAAATGTCCTCAAAGTGTACTCTTAAAAATCACCACTCAAGAATGTTTATAATTTTTCCTTTACTTCTATAGTTTTATGTATTAATATTATTGTTTGGTAATGGTTACACAGTTTCTTTTCAAACTGGGATAACTTTTCTTGTATGTTTTTCATGGATACATATTCATTTGGAAAACAAAACAAGTTACCAAGTTTTCGACATCAAAAATCTTAAATAATGGCTCTACAATATCTTGGAGAATAGGAAAAAGAAAGTTATTTCCAAGAATACATTCAAACACTAAGCCAACTATACTGAAATGCTTCAAAATGCTTTCTAAAAATTGTAAAATGGCAAAGTGAATATTCTGGAATTTGTGGGTTTGATAGAAAAAACTAACTATATGGAAAATTCTACACACATACAGACAATAGTCACTGGCTATAGACAAATTATGCCAAAAGTCAAGATTTTAAAAATGTATCCATTATTATGACCAATTCAAATGTCAAAATATTTAATACTTTTTTGGGGTTTTAAATAAAAGTTGAAACTAATCATTGATTAAAATATGAAAAAAATTATCCTTTGTAGAATTATAAGTTTATGTAGCCATATGAAATCATGAATATTTTAAATAATATAAGTTGACAAGTTTTCTGGAGACTCCCTTGAAGGAAATATTACTCATTAGAAATTCGAAATAGGAAAAATAAGTATTTCTGGCTCTAAAAGAAAAGTTTATACTTCACTTGTGAAAAAATAGACATTTCTTACAATTGTTAAGCAGTGGAGCTTCTAAACGTAGAGGAGAAAATTCAGTATTCGAAGTTTAAGAAAAAAAAAGAAATTTTAAAAATTGAAAATGCCCAGCATTGATTTTTAAAAACTATCCATGTTAACATGTGTTATATGAATGTGTAAACTTCTTTTTAAAACTCTGCTCATACATGTAATTTACTAAACTTAAGAAGTAAGTTTTTTTAGCCTTACCCAATAGGCCTGGAAACAATAATTTCAACTTGAGGTTCTGATTTTGATTCTAAAATAATGTTGTAAACTTCTTCATTTGTAGCTCCCGGCAGGGGTTTACCATTCCACTCTAGGATTTCATCCCCTTGAATTTAAAAAAAAGGGTATTTTTTTACCTTAAATAATCTGCTTATTTTTCTTATCTTTTCTCTTTTTTAACAAAGAAATGCGAAACATATACCAATAGTTTAATCTCCTAGGCTCTGCTCTTAAAAGATTGGTCGTCATATAATGTCAGCTAAATGGTTTTTCTACACATTTTTATTCTTTTGGTATTTTCTTTTAAAAAAATATTACTGGTCACTGGAAACAGTACAATACAAAACTGCCTTTATCCTTTGAGATATACCAGGAAAAAGATATAAAAATAATTTCATGCCATGGGATGGAATTAGCACAGCCTAGCTGGAAACACTGAAGAGTAAAAATCAGTAGCACGCCCTCTGTACCATAAACGTAGGTGGCTCTATCTGCAAGACATTCTTACTGAACTGTGCAAAACTCCTGCTATATCTTTGGTAAAGTCAGCAATCAGTGTTTGCTAGCATGAGCTCTTCGATTGTAAATCATGCTTCGCTGTCTTGGCCCGATGCACAACAGAATAAAAACGCATGAACGGATTTGAATTCACACCCGTTGGGTAACACAGGTAGCTATGGCAAAGTTACAAAGCAAGCGGATGTAAAACTGTTGCATGACAGTTAACCTACTTCCAGATGCTCAAAACATGGTCTATACAGGGTATATAGAGAGATTAAAAATATAAGCCGAAAATATTTAAAATAATGAAAACCACATAGCACTAGTTACTTTGTGAAACAGTCTGAGATGAACCTAGTAGAGTGGTATGATGCTGCATTTGAAAATACAGGCTACCCAGTAATAGCTATTTTAACTAGAATTTCACAACAGATCATTTGGAAAGTAGGATTTATTCTCATAAATATTTAGAGCACTTTCAGGTCCCAAAAGATTCTCTGCCTGGGACCCTTCAATTCTCATTGTTAGGTTCAGCTGAAATATTCATGGCTTGATACACATAGAGGTGTCTTGACCTTTGATGCTGGTGTTTATTTTCTTGTCCTTAGTATCTAAAACATAACTGCAGCTAAGTAAACATGTATTAAAATAATGGTGTAGTATTACAGACTTCAAAGTTAGCATTTTAACATAAAAACACAAAGCTAAGCCTTTTAAACATCATCTTTTAGTTTTGGTGAAGTCATCTTTTATAAAACCAAAACAAATGCTGTACTAGTGCTACTTTAATTCTCATTTTTTTCTAAGTGTTTCTTTACTCAAAAGTAAAAATTACCATACAGTGCATGTGCTGCTTTGGTTTGGAAAACAGTATGGTTATTAACAATGCTTAAATGACTTTAATGTGTCCTAAGCAGTTAACTAGAAAAGCTTTTCAAATAGGCAATGAATATACATCACTGTTTAAAAAAAAGGAAAAGGAAAAATTAAACACAAATTCACAATATATTAGGAGTGTTTTCCATTTTCTCACCGGGAAAAGGTTTACACCATCTCAGTATACATATATAGCATTAATATGTATATTATGTATGTATGTGACCATACACATACATATACACTGGAAAACATTTTATGAGACAGTACTTACCCTGGTATTTCCTATTCTATTATATGCTATTTCAATTTTTAAAATAATCAATACAAGCAAATTAAATTGATTTTGCTACCCATCAAGGAGTTGTAACCAACACTTTGCAAAAGTGGTGCATGATAAAATTCTCCTCTTTATAGACAGCAACCTGAAAATATAACTTTTAAATCAAATCAAATTACATGTTTTTATCTATTTTCAGATCAACACCTCTTAAGTCACAGGTGGTTTCTTCAACACTATCTGTGCATGGATAATCTCTTCAGACAGAGATGTAGACTAAGGTAGTGCAGAGAAGACACGGATGTGCTCTCTGCCTTTTCTATTTGATGGTACAGAAATAATATGGAAACAACTTTAATAAAATACTTTCTATGGAATAATAGGGGTTCATTGGAGGAACAGAACTACAACCAGTTCATGCCAGGGAGTTAATAATTATTGTTCGAGGTGGGACAGCAAGAAACACTGCTTTCATTATGACAATTTTAGATGAGATTGTAAGGATGGAAAAGACTTCCATAGGCAGAACCTAAGAGCAATCCGATAGACAAGAGACAGACCATGTCTCATAGGTGGAAACCACCTCACCTGCAGGAGGTAACCCTGCAGAGGCAGAGAGCTAAAAGCATTAGAGAACAAAGCTGAACAGCTTTGACTTGAATCAAAGATGACCAGGAGACCCAGACTGAGAGTGTGGGTGTTAATTTTGTATCTTACACAGTTAAATCAAGCAGTAACGAGGCATATAGACTTGAAAAGTAGCAAGGCTACAAAAAGATACGGCAGGAGAAAAGCCTGCAATGTTGAATAAATGTCACAGTGACCAAAAATATAGGACTGTGGTTTTGCCATAGGTCAATGGTGCCTATACACAAATAAAAACTTGTTTCGCTATTGTAACATAAATCAAAGAGACTACATGACCACATCTATAAAAGCCACAAAGAGAAAGTCAGAAGCCATTATATGTGTGATCTGATCTGCAAATTCAACTTTCTGCAGCTTAAGTTATCTTACATCTTCCAATTAAGGGTCCTCACACTATTCAGAGGTTTATTATTTAGTTATTAGATGAAGAATCAATTTAATGACATAGTCACTCCTGGCTGGGTTATTGTATTATCAAATCATTATCTGGCAAAAAACAACAAAGTACCACACCTCTGCATATCTTTAATGCTATATGATAAATGAGAAATACCATTATTATGTTATATTCCTTATAAAATACCTGCACAGAAAATCTCTTTCAAAGAAAAAAAGTTGAAATGAGTTTAAAGTATATCTTAGTAATCAATAAGACCAAAGAATGATGTATGAAAATATAAGTATACCAGAACAAAACCCATTAGTCTGTAAAATTAATTTAAAAGAGTGGCAGATATTTTTCTAAAGTTGAAGAATTTACAACTTTAAGTTTTATGAATTTAAAATATAGGCTGCAAAAGTTCTCTTTGTGTTATGGATTCTTAATACTCAAGCCTACAACTCAGCCAACTCTATTCTCTTTACTAAATGCATGGCAAAAGCACAAGTAAACACTCTAACCAAATATTAATAATAAGCTCTGAAGTGAAATCAGATGCAAAAAGTATGTCGATATGATTTGGAGGAAAATGAAAAGAGAACAATTTATAGATTTTTACAAAGTGCTGCTGCTGAAAGTATGGTACATTTGGACATAAGTATATGATTACATAATTGTATGATTGGGTAAGTTTTCCAAGTTAAAGATGTGGTACTTCTGTATAAGAACAATATACATCATGTGTAAATTAAATACATTAGGGTCTGGGGATCTAGCTCAGTGGTACCGCACCGCCTGGCAAGCCTGAGGTCAGGAGTTAGATTCCAAGTCCCAAAACAAAACAAAAAAAAAGCAGGTTATTATGTAATCTCTATAGAAAATATGATTATAATTATACTTTATGAAAATATCTGCTCCTAAATAAGTGTTAATGGGATGAATGTAAAAAGCATTAGTATTAACTATACCTTAAAATTAAAGAAGTAAATAGTTAATGGAATATATTTCTGACATGGCTAAACTGTTTTAGATTTGAAGTCTTTATAGCATTATGAGACCACCTACATAAGTAAATAATCCTTCAATATTTTGGATTGATGTGGTTTTTTGTACAAATAAAAAAAAAGATTTTTCCTCTGACTCACTCCAAATTGTCACTTATGTACAACTACCTATTGCTGTAATTGGTAACTATTTCTATTTGGAAGACTTTTTGCCCTACATTAAAATTAATTAGCAATTTAACTGCCATAAAAAATGGACCCTAAATTGAAATCCACCAGCTCATGCCCAGAGAACGCGTTGTTTAAATGTTAAAAAAGAAATTGTACCTGCTCGGAGATGTCCAACCACATCCGCCAGGCTCCCCTTCTTTACTTTGGTGATGAAAGCACCAAGCCGTCCTAAGTCCGTCATTTTTCCTCCAACGACCTGGATAATTGGAGATTTGTGAGTTCCCAAGACTCATAAGGACATATAAATGTATTAGCTTCAGCAGGGAATCCTAGTCTTTTACGTCTCTTTATAATCAAGGGCGGGGTCATTAATGAAGTATGTTTTTGATTAAAGACAGCAGGAACATAGTCCTGGAATGGAAACCTTCTGTTGTATAGAAATGACCATGTGTCCTAAAGAAATTGTGTACTGATTCTTGCACTGACCTCATGGAAAAAGGTCACCACAAATATGGACACCCTTCGAAGACATGTGCCCTGTCTCTGCCACTTACTATCAAACATCAAGTGTTTGACCTTTTTCTATTACAGTTCATTTTTAAAAATCTTCTAAATTCATGCCTCCCATTTGAATTGTTGCTTCTACATGCACACAGTGTCCATCAGACTTCTGCCTCTTTGGTATAGCTGTGGTACAGCGCATTGGGTCCATGACCATAAAGACCAAAATTTAAAGTACAAACAGACTATTCTGGAGAAGCAATTCACCACAGTGCGAAGTACAAGGCTATGTTTATCTCTACAAATGGCCATCTGAAATACATATCTGTATCCATATGAGTCTCGAAAGTCTCGGTTACACTACTAAATATTTAGCCCTTTCACCTTGCTTTTTGGCTATACCTATGTGTTATGGGTTATTAATACTCAATTCCACAGCTTAGCCAACTCTGTTTTTTTAAATAGTTGCATGGTGAATGCATAAGTAAACACTCTAACCACACAGTAATATTATGTTTGGAAGTAACATCAAATGCAAGAAGTATATTAATGATTTTAAGGAAAAAAGTAAAGAATAAATTACCAAAATAGATTTTACAAAGTGTACTGCTAAAATTATACCACATTCCGATATATATGATGTCACATTAAGGTTACAGAGTAACATACATTTCCAAGTACATTTCCAAATAAAAAAGTGGTACTTTCTGTATTAAATTTCAAGTTTAATTTTTCCCAATGCAGGGGGCTCAGATGTTTATAATTAAGAGTAGAGGAAATATTAGCAAAGGCAAGTGTGATTCACAGTTACTGGAAACATCACATTGATGAAAACGATCAGAATTATTTTATAGCAAGATTAATTAATTATAATAATCACTAAGATACCATTAAGTACATGAATTGAATTGCGGTGGTAGTGTTTACTGGGGATTGAACCCAGGACATTGTGCATGCTGGCTGTACGTGCTCTGCAACTAAGTTAAATGCTCACTTCTGAAAATTTTTTAGTTGGGTTAATGACTAATGGTTTTGAAAAGGGCATCTTACCACAGAACTGTAATACAATCTCTTGGTAAATAATAATTCTAAAGCAATAGTTTTGAATGTTTCTTTAAGTGACTCAAATGAAAACCATGTGCCTTAAATATACCTACTCTTTTTGTGTTGCTGCACATATTTTTGCTACTAGAAAAAATCTCTTTATTGATGCTTTATGTTGCTGCTTACCATATAACAAAGATTTACAGTGTCGAACTTTACTAGATTCCATTAAAATGTTTTAATGCAAAAATCACCCTTCAATTTCATATTTGGAGAAGCACACTTTAGTTTTCCTATGTTCTTTTGAATTTTCCTAGTACATCTGTACACTATATCAATAAAACATTTACAATATTATTCAAATAAAAATACTATATGTATGTCAAGCTATATTCACGAGAAGAATTTTATTTTGGAGAAGAGATGAAGACACTTAAAAATCACTGTCCAAAACTTGGTTGAATGAAGCAGGTATGATAACGTGAACACCATTTCAAGGCCGGGGATATAGCTCAGGGATACAGTGTCTGTTTCTCATTTGCAAGGCCCTGGGTTCAATCCTCAGCACTGAAGAGCACAGAGTTATTGTTTAAAAGCATACTTACCTTTAGACCCAACAATGCACCTGATTCTTTGGGCATGGTTGTTCTTTTGTTAAGAATAACACGTCCAATTAATCGGTCCCCTTCTTTAGATGGCTGCCACGTTACAGGATGCTATTAAAACATAAAGTTTAAAAGGCAAACAAATTGCTTGCATTCATGTAGACACATAACTATCCGTTGTAGCACAATACAAATTTCCTAGGTGCAAGACACTCTAGAGGAAATATTTCTGGTCCACTCTATCTTTATCTTCTGAAAATTTTCATTAAGAGCTGTATTTTATTGGCAACAGACACAAAAAAAGGTTCTAAAAGTAGTTAGCAACTAAGTACAACTCTTTATTGTGAAATATAACTCAAAATTTGAATATCTACTTGCATATGGAAAACTGATTCCGTATTTTCTGTTGTTAAGGGTAATAGCATCTTTTACCAAATACGGTCAGTTCTTTAGTTACAAAAATTCAGCTTTCCGATGATATTGTTATACATTCATTTTACATCTTCCCGGGTTGGTGCCATGTGGGACACTGTCAGGAGGTGAGAGGTGGCAGGAAATGCAGCTCCCATGGTCACCTACTGGTAACGAGGGCAAACACCCATGCCACATAGGCCATGCACTGTTCTACAAATAGGCTGGGCAGAGGAAGTGCGCGACCAGCTTACAACGTTTTCAGTGTGCAGTGGGCTTGTCAGGATGCAAGCCCATTGTAAATCGGGCAGTATCAGTCATATCTCAGTCTTATTTACATCTATTATGCTCATTATCTAACGAACATTTTACTTCATTTAAAATTTGTTGCAGTGATTTGGTCATAAATGTTTTTTCCAAACTGTACTCTCAAATAAAATTCATATTTGTTCTCATAAAAGGCAGGAAATGTACTAAATGTGAAAGCAGAGTAAGACTGCTAGCAGTTGCTGATCGGTCTAAGGACAGTAGCCACCTGAATGGCATTCACTCCCTTTCCAGGAAGCTTACCGAACTGATAGGTGATGTTTCCCGGCTGTGCCACGTGGCAGGATCCAACCAGTAATAATCCAAGTCACCTGCAAAAATGAGGAGAAGAGTGAAGAGAGCAGTGGTGGTCGACAAGGCATCAACTTTGGGCATGGTCTCTAAAGTGCTAAGAATATTATCATTTTGAGTATGTACATCCCAGAATCACAGATGCCTGTGTTGCAAAGATGTGAACTAACGCATTTAAATGAATTCATGCTACAAGTGCACTTCGTACAATAAACAGGCTACCTTTTCCTCTTATAAATTAGCCTTGAAGTACTGACATACATACAGGAAAGAACAGGGTTCATCTGTCCTTCCCACCCCCAATACTTTCCAGAACACGCTACAGGCTGCCATCTAGTGGTTGTAGCTAAAATTGCATGCATTAAACTGAGGTAAGTGTTAAAATTGTCTAATTTTCTGAACTCTTATCATATTTGTAAAAATTGTTCTCTAGTCTCAGTCCTCCCTAATTAACTGGAAAACATTTTACATGTTAATAAATTAATGAGGAGTAAATAAATGTTAGCAAAAGAGTGTACATCAGTTCCACAGTGTTCACTAACTTTGCTAAAGCCATAAACTTAAAAAGTTCTTACTTGATAACATTCATTCATGAAATTTTATATTTTTGGATTGAAATCTAATTCCAAGGAAAGAATCTGTGCAAATAAGAAACATTTCCGAGGAAGATAGCAGTGCTTTCAATATTTGCTTGGGATAAAAGGCGAAAGAAAAAGTGGGTCCCCTATGAGACAGAAGGGAGCTGGGAAAAGTGGGGGAATAAATGACCTCTTGTAGTTTAAATACCAGATTAACTCAGTGGGAGTGTTTTCCTCATGGCTCGCCAAAGAGAAAAGAAAGAATGTAAAGGATGCTGGTAAATGGTAAGAGACACAGGAAGGCAGCTTTTGGCATAACATGTTTGATTTCTATATGAACAGGACATATTTTTCATACATAACAGACGTGACAGATACAGATAGTATAAAACAAATTCAATAGGGAATAACTTTTAAACATCTAAAATCTGCAGGCATGAAAATCCATGCGATTTAGTAACTATTCTCAGTTATTCTTAGTAACTATTTCTCTTTTCCATTAATACATCGTAGAATAATTTAAGGCGAGCATTACACATATTACAATAAATAGTGAAGTGTTCTTCAAATAATCATATGACTAAGAGCAATATATTGTATGCAGGGGTTAATATGAGAGATTACTCTAGATTACTCCAGCATAAGCTGTTCTCTTAAAAATTATTCCACATTCAGTCATTGTTTCTCACATTCACATACTTTAAAATCACAGCTTAACGTCGAAGATTATACATTTCTAGACTACTGGCCCCATCCAGTTAATGGAACGCAATGAGGCATGCACTGTTTGCAAAACACCACCTGCTTATTATTGAAGCAGCTCCGTCTAGCACTTCCAAAAGAAGAAAAAACACAATAATATTAAAACTGAAACATTACTAATACACGTTATTATTCAAAAGATGATTCTTGCAATTTGTAAGACTGTTACTAAAATTTAATACACCCAGTAACAAGGTTTGATAACTCCCCAAAAGCTGACTCGTTCTGATACACTGTGATGTTAAAAGAACCAGCGTGATTCTTGTGAGGAGGATTCTACTTCTCCGCAGAAAATTTGTCCTTAAAAAGCAAAAAGCCAAAAAAAAAACCAATCCATTCTCTTTCCGCAACTTCAGCATAGCAACAGTTCATTGTTCCCCTCCATAACGTGCCTTCCACCCTAAAGCCTGTGCTCTCTCGGGCCCCCTCTCACCCACCGCTCTGCACACAGTGGCCCCGCTTCGCACTCCACTTACCCTATCCTTCCTGTACACACGCAACTGGTGGATTTCCTGCTGTGCAAAAGGTGCTCCTCACAGGCAAAGGGCCAGGAGCCGATGCTAAGCTGTGTAGACTCTGTCTATGCAGACAATGCGTGAAGCACTGGTGTCCGGTTCTCTAGAAGCTTTTCAGGGTACTTATCTTGAGTGGAGGGTGCAACCTAACCTGTTTGCTACTGAATAGATAGAAATAGCCGTATACCTACATCTAATGATATTTCTTTCCCCAGAGATTTCAGTGTGCAGCCCATACTCACTCTCACACTACCCAGTGACAATTCAAATGGTAAGGATTTTTGCATAAAGAAAATTTTCGCCATTTTTGATGACACATAGTATTTTTCATATCTACCAAGTACCGCTAATAAACATAAATGTAAAATAGTATTACAGCATACAATACTTGCACATATTTTAGCAACAATTACCTCATTTGTATTCTAAACAGCTTCTAATACTTTTCTTATTAATTTTGTTATCAATCGCTAAAATACAACAATAGCACTGAAACACAAAACGAAATACTAAAGTTTAAATTGGTTTTAAAATTACATTTGTTCTCTACCCATGTAATTACCAACTATGAGAGATAGTGAATTTTCAAATACTCCAATTTGTCTTTATAACTTACCCTTCTCTATTATTAATGGAAAAAGCAAAGCTCAATAAAAATTGTTTTAAAGTACTTCTAATCAAGAATGCTATTAATATAAAACATTTCCATTATTCTTTTTCTAATAGATGATTAAACATATTGACTGCCATGTGGCATAGTTTCAAAATGATAAATATATGGTATTTTCTTATGGAATCAATGCAAATATTGCCTCCAATATGCAATGTAACTATAAGGGAACTAATTTATTATTGCCATTAATTTAAAATCAGAAAGTATATCAGAAGATTGGGTGTACTAAAATGCCTCAAATTTATAAACAACCTTGTTATAAAAGCATTACACTTTTCATGTCCACTTTTGTATAGAATCTCAAAGTAGACTTGGCCCCTACACATTGTGAAAAAATGGGTACATTAAATGTAGAAAGCATAGAACTTCCAATGCACGAATTTCCAAGCAACACATACTTGCAGCGTACCAATAAGGCTAAGCGTGTCAGCTAAACAACACAAGGGTCTTTGTAAAGAGAATTAGTTTTTCCCAAAATCCAGGGCATTATTAATAGAATATGCAGTAATACATAAAGCATATATTTGTATGATATAAAATTTTGTATCTCTTGATGTCTAGAGTCAAACAAAGCACAGTACAGTGCAGTAACATCAAGGAAGTAAGAAAATTATACATCTAACTTCATACACTAAATACTTAATTATTTATCTGGCAGCCGTATTTGGCCAAGTTAAGGTACACACAGCAAAGGCTGAGCTACCTGCACCAAAATTTGAACCTCTTGCCCATCTCTAAGACAAATACGCAGCACATTGTAACATCAATATGATGAATGAGATAAAAGAGGGAATTCATACAAATTCTAAGGCTGACTCACAGCAACTCTAAAAAATGTCTAACACATGTCCATAACTGTGTTACTTTTCTCAAAAAAAAACTTTTCTTCCCACCTAGGAGAAGTTGTTCTGACCCCTAAAAAATGAATTTTACAGACCAACACTCATCAGAGTTATCCTTCCCAGATATTTCATAACCCGCTTCCTTTTTTGTCTTTTGCTATTTTTTTCAGTCCTCTATAATAGGATATGTGTTGGCACTAAGTAAAATTGGGTGAATCATGAACTGCTCTGTTACAGAATGGCACATACACAAATAAAAACACTAGACAAAAATGTGTCCAACATTTTTGAGTATATATGTGCAGTAGACATACATAAAAATCAATTCAGTCCTAAAAATGGGTCTTTAAGATGAGATATTTTCAGCACTAAGTTCAGGGTCAGTACACTACAATTAAATATCATATTGAACTATGATGTGATAAAAAATACACATTTTGATTCATTTTTACATTTTATAGGGACATTTCTTTGAGACAGTAATTTCATAAATAGGAATCAAATCTTCATCTAAGAACAGAGATAAAATTTTAATCTGAATTAATATTTGAAAAATTCCACTTGAAGTAGTTTCCTCATTTTTAGAACTCTTTAAGAAAGTTCTATGACTGCAAAGGGAAAGTGAGTCCCTTCACAATCATATATAATAGTGGAATTAACTTTTGAATAAGGAAAAATTTGCTGTATAAAAATATTCTAAATTTCATCTAAATTAACACAGATAAGAAATGAATCTTTGTTTTATACAATTTGGTTTCTAGGTATCAAAATAAATTGGAAGCCAAATATCTAATTTAATATTGATCTAATAATCTATAAAATGCTACAATTTTTATGAATTAAATACCATGCATACTGTTGCAAAATCAGTACATTGTCTTTCATAATTGAATTATCTTTCATAATTGACTCAGTCTAAGTTCCTACCACAGTAAAATTATTACTCAAATGATTTTTGATGATCTTGTTCAAAATCCATGCTAAATTTCACTCTTTAACTACAACTGAAGGTGAACACTGCATAAAATCTGGTAACAGATTTGTGCACCCCCCCGGGGGGGCTGGGGATATAGCTCAGTGGAATAAGCGCTTGCCTAGCAAGCGCAGGGTCCTGAGTTCGATCCCCAGTACGGCAAAAAAAAAAACAAACAAAAAAAAAAACAGATTTGTGGCCCCTGAGCTCAAGGTGTAAAGTAGGAGAAAAGGCCTCTCCAAGCCATTGGTCTTCAGCAAGCACCTCTTTTTATTTTATTTTATTTTTTGGTACTAGGAATCAAGCTCAGGACCTTATGCTTGCCAGGCAGGCACCTGTGCCACTGAGCTATATCTCCAGCCCAAGCACTGCTTTAATGATTGTAATTTAAAAACTAATTTCTGGTTTAGACCTTGGACAACAGCAAAAAATCACAAAACCACAACCCAAAAGATACCATTACTTGGAATAACTGTATTATCATCTTCAGGCAGCAGGGATTTATGAAAGTGGTTGTTCTCCAAATGCATAGTAGAAATTTCACTCTGTGTGACAGCTACCTTCCCCACTAATGGTGCTCAAGATCACTAGTTACCAGGGATATGCACAGCAAATTCATGCTAAGATACTACCCCTCATCTGTGAGAACAGCTATCATAAGCAAAAAATACCAGATGCGTGCTGGTGAAATTGGGAACCTTTGAATACTGCTGATGGGAATGTAAATTCATAAAGTCATTGTAGGAAGTTCCTAAAATGTTAAAAATAAAACTACTATGTCATTTCTCAATCCTACTCTGGGGTGGATATCCAAAGCAACTGAAATCGATCTCAAAGAAGTATTCACGTTCACTGCAGTGCTGGTCACTAGAGCCCAGAAATAAAGGCAGTGTACAAGATGCTACAAGTGAACAGGCAGCAAACATGCTGTATACATGTTAAAGGGTGAACAGTACACACAGGGCGAAGAGAAGTAAAGCCTGCAACTCTGACAACGTGGATGAACCCAGAGAATACTACGCTAAGGAAAACAAGCCAAAACACAGGAAAGGGGTTATCTCATCCTTCTGATAGGGAGAATCTAATAGTCACACCCAGTGGAGGAGATCGGAAAGTGATTCTTTCTAGGGATTGCAGCAGAGGGAAATGGGGCATTCCTACTCAAAGGTAGAAAGCATCACTTATAAAAGCGGGACCAATCCTACAGATCTACTGTACAGCATAGTATCTAGAATGAACAAGTCTTTAAATTTGCTAAGAGGATATTTACATGTTCTTATCACAGAAATGAAAACAACAAAGAGGACAGATAGATAGTGATAGATAGTTTGTGGCATGAGCTGTGGCAATGGTTCTGT
This sequence comes from Dinomys branickii, assembly GCA_004027595.1. NCBI lineage: Eukaryota > Metazoa > Chordata > Mammalia > Rodentia > Dinomyidae > Dinomys > Dinomys branickii. Next base: position 109,982 of record PVLD010002087.1, read on the forward strand.
GGATGTGCACTTACCCCACACTTATTAAGTTGTATATCAAAGTATGTACCGAGATCTTCCGATACAGATTATACCCCAATAAAGTGGCTTTAAAAAGAATTTTCATTTTTAAAACTCTCCTTTGTTCATAATAGTGTATCACACATGCAGCACCACCATTCTTCTGCTTTGATATATAACTTTGATGACTCAAGAAAACTAAATTATCATCTATCAAGTTGATTCAAATAAATGCATGAACTACTATGTGTCATGTTAATGAATTAGGAAAAAATGTTTCAGCTCAGAAATGGTTCATATTCAATAGACTCGCCAGGGCCGAACAACCTCTAAAAAGTGCCCAAGCGTTTGCTTCAAGGTGGCACGATCTTTGTTTTAGAGCAAAGGAGGGGCTGGGGATATAGCTCAGTGGAATAAGCGCCTGCCTAGCAAGCGCAGGGTCCTGAGTTCGATCCCCAGTACCGCCAAAAAAAAAAAAAAATAGAGCAAAGGAAAGGAGTGTCAGTAGCTGTTCACAAGAGGGACAGTTTGCTAGCACCTTTGGCAGAAGTGACACTTTTCTGGTTGTATGCACTGTTGATGAATGTGGAGGTTAATTTTTTAGAAGCCACCACCACCACCACCATAGAACTCTCTAAAGAGCCTAGATAGGACTCGGAATCAAATTTTTGGATGAACCCTGAGCCCAGTAATTTGGATAATCCCCCAACTCTAGAGATAACATTACAGCATTCCATTTCTTTTTCAAGGGTAGAATGATACGGACATGAAAGTACCTCGTAGCCTATAAAGCACCACAGGAAGTCAAACTTTCATTAGAGAATGAAAACATATTCATTAGAGAATAAAAATATACACCATATAAAATGACAAATATATTTTTCCACCCCTGACTTTACATTTTTCAAACATTGATCTCAGTTTATTATCCTAATGGCTCTATTAACAAAGTTATACCTTATGATATGAATATAACTGTTATTTCTTATAAAAACTAGAAAAGTAGTTATTATGTAGTAAAAACAGCACTGTATTTATAGTTACGGACTTATAACTCTAAAGGTAACTGTATATCAGGTAAATGATTTTGATCATCTTTATCTTCATAAACCATGTACTGTTCTATAAAATGGGAATAATGCCCCTTCTCTCACAAAAGTTTCATGGGAATTAAATGAGATACATCAGCTTTGTGAACTTGAAGGACTTCAGAAATAAAGTTTTATTTGCAACTAGTTATATAACTGAGATAAACAATATGAGATCATGGTGTTAGAGACTGGATTTATAATTCCATAGCTATCATTCCTAAAATACATGTAATGTCAGAAATACCTACAAAATATGCTTTGAAATACCTTAGGAAAAATATTGAAGATTTTCTGTTTATAAATAGTATAAATAGTATTAATAGTATTAATTAGTATATATTGATTATTCAAGATATCCCTGAGAACGTTTCACCAGCTTGTATTATACCTTAAAAGTACAGATATTAATTGTTTGATAAGTTTGGTATTTATGTTCTAGTAAATCGTGGTTTAACTTCTTGAGATTCACTGTGTTAAACTACTAACAAAATTGTCTAAATTACCTAAATCGGATGATTGAGGATTGAGTGTCAAACAGACAACCATTGTAAATTTAAATATGTAACGGATTACCCCGGAGGATAAGGCTTTGGCCAAACACAGAAAACATTTTTGGAATTACCTTAAATAAACTACTAGACATTGAGGAATTTAAAATGTGTTTATGATGGTAAACATTAGTTATCAGTTTAATTCTTCCTAGTTTAAAAAGTGCTACCCAATCACATAGACTTGAAACTACACAAAGGCTTAGGGTCTGGAAATATTCCCAGGCACCACGAAGCTCACTGGCTTCCCTATCCTTTACCTTTGTGTGGCCCTGATTCTTGGGGTCTCAGAGGAAGTTTATAAACAGAAATTCCTGAAAGCTCTGAACACCAAGAAAATGCATACACACACACACACACACACACACACACACACACACACACACACACAGCTCTATGGGTCAGAGCTATAAAATAAGGATGTTCGTGGTCTCCAGAAAATCTAGAACACATTATCTGAACTAAATGACTATAAAAATGTATCTGACAAAAGTCTCTAAGGTCATGGATTACTAGATGAAAAGTTTACCACATATACTAGTTTGGAGAGGAATAAATTTCACTTGTAATGACAGCCTTAAGCCTACTATGAAATTTCTCCCCCAGAATCTACATATAGATATGAAGGTGCCTTAGGTAACAAATCACAAAACTGACAATATTATGGAAATTCTCTTTTTTTCCAATGAATCTCCATAAATAAGAATTCTGTCTTTTTTTTTTTTTTGTACTGGGAATCGAACTCACGACCTCATGCTTGCCGGGCAGGTGCTGTGCTGCTGAGCTATATCCCCAGCCATAAATAAGAATTCTGATTCAGAAACAAGAATTTGGGAAGTGCTGTACACATGAGGGAAATATTTTACTGCAACTTTCCAACTGACCAGGCTTCCACATTGACACTGAGTATTCCATTCACGTGGAGAACAGGCTGTCACGTGCAAAGCCTCGGAATAACCAGCCAGGAAACCCTGTGGAAAAAATTGGGTTTTATTTGCTTTCATTGTTTGGGGACTGGATGTTAACCACAGGTTTAAGGAATTGTAGTGCCGGGTATGTTTACAATAGAGACATTATAAGAACGCATTCTAGGTGAAGTATCTTTGATAAAGGAAAAATGCTAGTCTTTATCCAGGCCCAGCCGACTACCAAAACAGCATTCATTGGCAATCAATCAAATCAATTTCTGTCTGCTTCAGCATCTCAAAGACATGGAAATGCAAACAACGGAGATCTGTGCCTCAACATAGCTTTAGTGGTGTAAACAGCAAGAAGAAAAGTCCAATGACAATGAAGATGAATTTTAAGGTATATCGGAAAAAAGGGAAAATACATTCTGAGACACTGCAATGGATTAAAGTACATTCTTAACACACAAAAAGTAGAAAATAGGTTCACGTTCTAGCAGACGTTTTCGGTAATACAAACAAATACTTTGAAAGCAGAGCTTCCTCAAAGCATCTCACTGTAAGGATGTTTTGCTTCCTTTTTTGTTTTATCATATTTTACTTGTAGTTCTTAGCTTTCCTTTCATTACATTTGGGCTATGCCAAAAAATAATTTCTAGATCTATCGTAAGACTCTGTATTAAAGTTGGAAATTCCTTGAGTGGCACTGGGAAATTTCTAGGCATAGAGATTTGAAGAACATTTTATTTGATGCCTCATCATTTTTCTTGAGAAAGCCGTGATGTGTCCGTAATCACAAACCTTTAAAATTACAGCTCTATGAAGCTGGGTTCCAAAACACTGTCTAGTCACGGGTCTAAACCTCTGCAGAGGTGCAAAAATAGTCACACTCTATAAATGATGCCCTTTCCACTACCCTACAGCTCTGTGTGACAGAAGTCAATTCTTAAGTAAGTGTTTAAGTGAAATCACAAAAGCAAAAATACATAATGAAGTAAAACTCACAAATGCGTACACATAGTACAGCACACACAGTTGTTATGAAGCCACCCAAGTTAAGGTTGCTCAAAAACTAACTTCCACATTCAGAAATGGTTATTACCTCCAAGAGTTCAGAAATATTTAAGGCTTAGATGAGCAGGTCTAAACAACAACAACAAAACATTTCAAACAATAATTTCTAATTACCTTCATCTTAGGTTAAATTTTCAGAACAAAAACGATTGCTTTAAAAAATCAGGGTGCCTCACTGAACTAGACTTCAAGTACCCAACATTGGCCAGCTGGCTTTGTCCTCGGGGTGTGCTGACGTGCACAGGATGGCCTCGGTCACAGGAAGTCCAGGTAATCTTATCCTCAGCCCACCTGGCTATTGAACCTGGGAACAGCCACTGTGAACTACCACCAAGCACATATCAGAGATTATGCCCTTCCTTATAATGCCCCTCAATGTTTGTGAAATGCTCTGTAATATGTCGACAGATCTTTGTAAGGAGTATGCAGAAAACCAGCCTAGATGCTCTAAAATACCCACTGTGGCAGACAACCGTATATCTGAACTACACTAACTCTGCGCGGCCTCTTACCCTGGCAGTCCTCACATTTCTTCTCATTGTGCTGTCCCTCACCAGCGCTACATCACACTGTTTTAGTATATGGATCATGGCAGTGATATTGCTCATAATGTGTGGTTCAAGCTGTTGCTGCTGACACCCTCCTTATGAAATAGCAGTGAAGGCATTATTCTCTGCTGAGTCCCAGGAAGAGCTGGTGTGTACCTGAACACTCAAACTGTTGCGGATACTGTACATTCTGGAACCAATGTCACTTTTCTCAAAGCACAGCAATTGACATGTTCATGATTAAGTCCACAGTCTTTCTATTCTTGCTTTTCGTCACCAATCTTTTCTATGGATGTATTTCAGTGAGCCACATTTTTATATTTTAAGGTACAAAATACAATACCTCAAATCACTATTGGTATCATGGCAGGTTTTGTTTTTTGTCTTTTTGAGACAGGGTCTCGCTATGCAGTTCAGGCTGGCCTTGAGCTCACTTTGTAGCTCAGGCTGGCCTCAAAGTCCCAATGATCCTCCTGCCTCAGCTTTCCGCATGCTGGCATTACAGGCGTGCGCCACCATGCCTGGGAAGGCAGGTTTTAAAGTAAGAATTCAAATGAGATTGAATAAATACATACAAACATACTTTAGAACATTTATTAGAACTCCATTTTCATTAAAGTGTGTATTTCCTTTTATCCATCAAAGTCAAAGTATGTTTAATGCAATGGAAAATAAAATGGAATTGATGCACAAGGTACTAGGATATAGATTCAATAGCAAAATTCAGTAAACAGCAAGTTATCTTAACCTGTTTAGGAATATCGTCAAGGGATAAAAAAAACTCTCATCTGGAAAATACAGAACAAAATATGCACTCTTGGACTTTCTTCTTACAAAATACCTACTGGACTCTCACTCCTAATTTTATCATTAAAATCATAAATGAGTTTCTCTGGTATTTCAACCCAAGACCACTCTTGAAAATGCACCTGCACGAGACCAAAAGGCTTGGTGCACACAGGAGCACCAACAGCAACGAGAATTCACAGAGAAGGGGTTGGGGAAACTAAGCAAAAAAATACACAGAAACAAACCAAACTAATCGGTTACTGGTCTACCTGCCTTTAGCTCTGAGATGAACAACTGCGTATGCACACAACGAGACGTAAGCACAACACATCGCTGTCAGAATAATATCAATTATACAAATAAACGATGGCCCTCAACATCTTATGAAAATAGAGATAAAATCTCCATTGCAGCCTTCCTGATAGGAAAGTGAAAGAGCAGAAAAATGTAGAATTCAGATGAGAAAGTTAAATTAAAATAATGTTAACTGGTATCAGTAACTACTAGCTACTCAGCAAATGGTATATCAGAAAACTCGGCTATCCAGAATGAGGGATAAATTTTGCAGGTAAGTTTTTTTAACATCAGAATTAAAATCAATCTTCAGTGCAATGAAACTCAAAAACATAAGCAGCTGTTTATTAAAGATTTATTTCAGATTTGTCATGTGTTATAGATTAAATGCACTGGAGGTACTCATTCTTACTTTGGAATTTTGCGAATGCAGTACAACAAAATGGGAAACACAGAGTTAAGTGCTTTTGCATAATGTCCTACAAAGAGAAGCCAAACTTTCTTCTAAAGATCTTTAATCAAAATTAATATCACTTATGTAAAAGAAATCTTTCTGAACAAAACCATCTTAAATGAAATTATCTTTCTGAACAAAACTATCTGAAACAAAACATCTGAGCAAAACCATCTTTCCTAGAGAATTATGTAACTCTATGCGAAATGAGGAGATATTTAGTGAAAGAACTGAAGTTGCATATTATTTGTGTTAATATTTCATATAATCTGAAAAGCTCAATTGAGTTGAGAGATAAAATTGAATATTATTTCAGTGCTATGAAAATAATAATTTTAATATTCATTTTCTGGTAAAGATTTTGTACATCTTTAACACACCTGTCCAAATTGAGATTCAAGGTGATAACAAGCACAAAGGTACTAGTGTCTTTAACTCATATATGAAAGATTGACCTAATAATTCCACCAAGCTTAACAATATATTATCATTACACTGCACCTGATTACCACAGAAACCAATCTAAGCTTTAGCTAAAGTACCTTACTTGTCAGGGGAAAGTTGGTCTTGAGAAGCAGAGAACCCACAAGAAATAGCAAATTATGACAGTATTACAACTCTTCAAATATTAACAAAATAGAGTTTACCTTTAGGGATCTATATCCATATAGATCTACAACTGTACCTCTGCCTGTATCTGTATGAGTGATCTCCACTTCCAAATAAAAGGGTCATCCAACAGCACCTTTTAAACTCAACCTCATTTTCATTTTAACCTTCAAGAATTTAGTGGCATTATTTACTTTTAGGGCTACAAATGTTTGCTTTTCATATTGGAAATATGTTTGTAAGGAATGTGGATTCAGATCGTGTTTCAACAGCAATTTTAAGCCTGTATACTAAATTTTAAAGTGAGAAACCCAGTATTGCCTTCACCTGAACATTCTGCATTACGTACTGTTGAAAGAGCAAAAACACCAACACAGAGTATCTTGCTAGTCTTTATAATTTCAAATACTGCCAAGAAGGTAGAGTTCTGTTTGCTTTCCAAAGGGATGTACTAATAATTTTGATGCAACACACACACACACACACACACACACACTCCAGACCTGTTCTTCCAGCCCACCACAATCTCCAATATAATTACCAATGCCTACCATCCAGATGTGCACATAAAAGGTACCCATTGCAATATGGCTCTATTAGTAACTCACCTGGGGAAAATGTGACCAGTAAAGGTTACAGTCTGCAAGACTCTGCAGAGAAAACTCCAAAGACACAGTTTCAAGAGAAGCTGCCCTCTCACATTAAAGAGGTATTCAAGAGGGCCTATGAGGGTCTTCGTGGAGTTTCCGTCACTCTTGTGTCTTCACTGAATAGCTCAGATTATAGTAAAATCTTAGAGAGAAATCTGTTACTGAACATCTGCTCTAAACCAAGGCTAGCTTCTAAAGTCAGGCATTGAACATATTGTCAAAGAACCTACTTCCAGAAGAACCCTAGTCCCTTTCAAGCCATACTGAGTGGAAACCTGCCCTAGTTAATGTTGTTTCATATAAAGTACAATCTCCTATTTGCTCAAGAAGCATTTTTATGTGACCATTGAAATCCAACTGTTCCTAATCCTTTTGCCTACAGCAATGTATCTAATGACCATTTCTTTATCTTTTAAAGATTTCATCTTCAGGTAGATTTTTTTTTTTTTACTATGCTATGAAATGACACAACCCGTGAAAATATGAAATGTTAAAAGTATTTTTAAAGCAAGAGCAACTAGAAGCTGGTCTTGAGCTTAGTCACGAAGCACAGGTCAGACATGGCTTGCCCTCTCACAGGCAGGACTTTTCCACCAGGAAATATCAAGTATTATGTTGTGACCTTTGGGGTAGGTAACACAACCTGAGTTGTGTGAGCCCTTTTACACAGTCCATAATTAGATGCAGGGGGTCCATGCATTCCTTAAAATTGTGGTAAAATTGTGTTGTTTATATTTTTCTGCCAAAAGTCTACTGCTTCCTTTATTTCTGAGAATTTATGACCTCTCTAGATTAAGAACATACCATTAATCTGGATGAATGATGAATTACACTGAGAAATTACTATGTTGGCTTAGTGCTTTCCCTTTGCTTCCAGAATTATCCTCTCTTGCAGATTCTCAGCCTCAGAGTTATGCTTTCATCAAGATCCCCATTTAAGCCAAGCACTTAGGAAATCAAGAAACCATACTCAGAGAAAATGAGCCTTGTGAATATATACTGAGAGGAAGGGAACTCACCTCAGAAGATACTTTCAGGAGCTGTCAAGACTCTAATAAGTCATATTTGTAAAATTGTTTAAATACAGAATGAGGAAAGCAACACTATACAGAGATGGGCTGATATATTTTCCCCGAGGAGTACCTTCAACAATTTCAAAGATGAACACAAAAACAGAAAATACAGAAAAAACGAAACACTCCGTAATCTGAGGTAAATTGTTACAAATCATAATCTGAAATGAAAGTAAAAAATTTGAAGTGGATAAAAAACAGATTATTCCAATCTGGATCTACTTGACAGTGAAAAACAAGCTTAATGGGCTAAGAGTTCTATAGAATGGGAGATAACCTTCCAAACATGGAGAATTATTTTATTAATGAAGTTTCTGACTTTGTAAATTTATGCTCAGGGGCTATAAATTGGACTGGCTCCTCAGAGCTCAACAGAAAGTCAATCCTACTGTCTTTCATCTCTCAAGGGCATCAGTGGGGGAAGCATGACCAAAGCTGCCTCAGTATTGCTCCTGTAACTCTGGGTCTCTACTATTAAGAAGACCCTGTGGGTATGATCATGAACACAAGACTGCTGGTGGCCACCACAGGGCGGTGATCGTACAACAGACCCCGTGTTCTCACTGAAGAGCACGTTTAATCAGTCTAGACTTCTGACGTTAACTAGCCTTTGACAGAAAGCAATCCCATTCTTGTCCGTGACTAGGAAAGAGGTGGCTGCTTTCCCAGCTGCCTCAGATCCCCTGGATTCTGGGATTGTCCTTAGGAAGCAGTGGACCTCTTGGAAGGGATCTGCTGAGAAGAGAAGGCAGGAGTTCTCTTCAGCTCAGGTGCCTCAGCAGCACATGTCAACCCTGAGAGGGGACGAGGGAACAGCCAGTGAGCCCCTGGGCCTGGCAGGTGCTCAGAAGGCCCCGTGCCTCTGCACCCAGACCCTTGTTAGCTGCAGCCCAGCCCGGAAGGCTCCTTTCCCTCCAGGGAAGTGCAGCCAGGACATAGGAAACGTTCAGCATCTGGGTAGCAAAAGAGTTAGAACAGGGTTAAGAGATTTACTAGTGTAATTTTTAATAGGCCATGATCTTTCCAAAAGTCCTCGGCTGCTAAGAAACCACAAATGAGGCACATGGCGGCTCTGTCCCCTCCCTGACTAAGGAGACTGTATTGATCTGCACGTTCATAATGACATAGTCATTGGATGATCTGCAGTACCTTAAAACAGCCACGCCATGCCCACTGAGATGAACAGGAGGGTCTTCCAAACTGGCCGAATAAAAATAAGGAACCACGGGCCAGAATATGTCAGTTATTCTTTCGCTCAAGGTCAACACTCTCAAGGCTCTGACCCCAAAGACTGTGCCTTCTTTGCTCTTGGTCTGGCCTCACTCCTCCCCACTTAGTTCCGGGTTTCACTTCACATGCAACCATGGGCATTTCCGCAGACATGCTCTGTAATCAGGAATGTGGACTCGGGAGAAGGCAGGCCTCAGCAGCCTCTATCTACACAGTGGGAAAGAACAATCTGTATAAACCTGCATCTTTCTGTCTTTCAGAAGATGAAACTGTAAAGCATTCTAGTTTCAGGGCAAGGCAGTAAACAGGGAAAATGCTCTCTGATCAATCAGAGGAAAATATATACTTTCTAAATAAACTGTATACTTAAACAGACCAAGCTGAGAGGTAATAGGATACTAAAATGTATGCAATTTAATATGCACTTTAGATATACATTTCAAACATTAGAATACGCTCCATATAAGGCAGCTACATAATTACTGTATTCTAAAATAATATATTTAAGTAATTTCCATTTTCAAAGCAAAATATTCCTTATGCCCTACTGATAGATTCTCAATTCTGCATTTTTAATATCTTACCCTCTGGATAATTATATAATAAATTCCATTATTTTTTATATTGACCCATCAGATTAACATGAGATATAGTTTACCTGTTCCCGAGGGCAGCGTACGTGGTAATAAAAACTGCAGAAACCCAGCAAACATAGTGACAGCAGCATCGGAATGGTTAAATAAATGCTACTGGCATCAAATCATTAAATACCAGCTAGCAAAGGCAGCAAATCGCATAAGAGGCACAGCAAAGTTAAACAAATTTCACTGAAATACAAAATTTCCAACATCATTTCCTGTGGTCCTTGCATTCTAAATCAAAGCCAGAGAAGCCCGCAGTGTCCAACATTACACAACAGTGACACTAAACGAGGCCATAAGTGCTGCTGTCATCAAAACAGATCTCTGCGGTACACAGACTCTCATTGACTTCAGCATTCATCTACAGTGCTCTACGCTATGCTAAAGTGATTCTCCCTGTAGCAAACATCCAGCTCAGCCAGCCCCACACATTAACCATCTCCTAAGACAATGCAGATACTGCTACCTTCCTATAGCCAGAGACACGGATATTGTGGTCCCTCGAAGCTGGCACAGAAAAGCCTCAGGAAAACGCTCGGAGCTCCTGCTTGTCCCCCAGTGACATTTCACTACACTATCCATGGGCTAAGATGACACCGCTAAGCAGACCCCCACACTGCCTGCTGGACCCCAGAAGACTCACCTGAAATAATTAGGTTCCATTATCAAACACTGATAATGATCCTGAATGGCACCGTGTGACAGATCATTTTCTCTGCAGTTTCCTTAACTGAGGAATCTCACTCTGTCCAGTGGCAGTCAATTGACCCCAGGAAGCTTAAACCAGAAGTACAGGAGGAATTGTTGGGAATGTGGCAAAAGTGACTCCTCAGGCTGTTCCGGTGTGGCCAGCCTAGTGCTAATGATGGCTTACCTCCAGGGGGCAAAAGGACAGCCACAGGGAGCATATGCCAAGAAGGTAGGGGAAGGGAGCGACTTGTCTTTGTAATATTCTTAAAGATGTATGGTTGTCAATGGTTATAGGTGCAGAATTCATAGAACACAATACCTTTCTCACTAAGGCACAGAACAATCATCTTCTCACTAGGTCATCTATATCCACTCCACACCTTGTAGTAGAGAACAACAGCAACAAAAATAAACAAAAAATATTAGTTGGCTTGAAACTTTTTTTCCCCAGTTGCATTTTATTGCAGTAGATCACTCAGCTTCCGGAAACAGCAAGCAACAATGACATACTGTTCTAATCTGTCAGGGACGCCTTACTGAGAACTATAGCTAGAGAGCTTCGCGTTTGTTTCAAGAAGTGAAGTGGCCCATGGTAATAGTAATATCTTTCATTAAAATAAATGCAGTTTGTTTATATAAATTAAACCTATGTGTCTAAAATAAGTACCCAGTAAAAAAAATTACTGAACACAGATCACACAGTCATCATGAAAGCAAAATATCAGTCATCTCAAATAAACTGACTTATTTTCAACTTTTTGCCCTCCAAAATAATTTAGTTTTAGTCTCTGTTTAGAAACGTTTTAAATTCTTTCCACAAACTTCCTAGTACACTTTAAACAACCTTTAGTCAAAAATTGTCCAAACCATTGCTAGGTAAAGAGAGAAAGAAACATTAATTGAAAATTTGTTATGTACCAAACATAAATTTATTAATTTCATTGAACTCATTTATTTTTTTCATACATATATGGCATAGTTGATATCATTTACAGCAAATTATAGAAGAATCTCAGAAAAGCCACTAAACTGGCTGAAAGTCACATGATTTCTAAGTAGCAAAGTTGGATTTCAACTTGGGTTTCTATCATTTGAAAGTCAATACATGAGCATATATTTTCACTACATCACAGCAGTTATGGGATTATTCTTGTGGCACAACCCCCCCCCCCCCATTTTGCTCAAGTGCCACTGATTTGCGGGTGAGGAAGACTATAGCTGTGTAGGAGAAGCCTACAGTCATAACGTTCTCTTCACAGCTTTAGCATCAGTGGGCGTTTTCAAGAACAGTCAATGGAGCTGAGATCTTATGCTTACTAAATTTACCTTTCTTTCTTCATTGTCATAAAGCAGATATACACAAAGAACGTCTACAGGTAGACTTGGTGGCCCAGCAAGTGCTCAAGAGAACAAACAGGAGTTAAAACTTTCAACCAATTTATTCACTTCCCCTACTCAAACCACTACCACATAATTTTCTTTGATTGAAACTTAAAAATCCATGGAGCTTACAGAACTCTGCAGTCTCCCGTCAACCCAATTAAAAAAAATTAAACACTGCATGTGATCATTTTTGTGCCTGTGCTTTGAGAACTTTCTTTTTCATATTTCCCTAATTTTTTTTCTCACTTATCATTGGTCTGGACTAAATTATAAGATTAGATTGAAATATATTAGTGTAATATTTATCCTACATGCCATCTCATGAACTTATATTAATTTGGTATAATTACCTTGAATTCCCTAAAGCACTATCATAGAAGGAAATTTATCTACTGGTAACAAGTTGTATTTCTAACAGAAAATCTTAATAAACCGAGCAGGGTCCCTGAAATGGTATTCTTAGCTTTCAAAACTACAGAATGAGAACAAAGGACCACTGTCAGAAGTCATTACTGACTTCATTCTACAACACCCTCTCACTCATTTCCTGAAAGCACATACTACAACATTTCACACAGAATGACTAGTGTTGTTTGCTTATGCCGCTGTTAACATACAAGCAGAAAAAAAATCCTATTTCAGCTTTAACCACTCAGAAATGTATATGATCAATATTTACCTATTTCAAACATTTCTTATTTAAAACAACTCTGTGTATCTTGGGCCACAATTATCCCTCTCAATTATATAGTACATAGCCTAATACTCAATGTGAAACTACACTCTCTCCAATGACTAGCAGACTGACTTCCCTAGGGAAAGAACATATAAATCCTAGCATCAGGTGCAATTCTGAGTTTGCTTCACACGTATCATTGGACCTTGTGACACTACAGCCTAGGTCAAGGCCTACACTTGTAGAAAAGTGGCCATCCTTTCCCTGGAACCAATGATGTCTTATTCTGATAAAGGGAAAGCATGTCCTATTTTTACTAATGATGACACCAATTTGCTTTACTGTGTGTTTCTCATTCTTTGTATTAACACAAGATAGTACAGCATGATGACAAACCTAAACCCATGTACCATTAAGCAATTTTATTATTGTTTTTATTTTCCCAGAATTTTGGCATTCTAATCTTTACATCTTTCTTGATTCAGCTATGACATGCAAACATAAATCATAAATAACAATTAATGTCCTTACAATGATCTTAAGGGCTATATTGCAAACCCCCATAATCTCATTTCACACAAACAGATTAAAGATGTTGGTAACTAGATAGAAACTTTGCTGAGAAAATGAAACAAAAGAATTCCACACCTGACCTGAAGAATGGAGAATATTTAGGCTGGACAGATAGAGAGAGTACTATGTACAGGTTTGGGTACAAGTGGAAGGAGAACCACAAGAAGATGACTATCCCGCAAGCTCATTATCTTACCAGCACCTGCTCGGCCAGCCTTGACTCTTCCCACCTCTGAGTCCATGGACCTCACTTCTCCCCACCCTTCCGAAGAGCCAGGAATCCTCGGTGCACACATGGCAGCAATCTTGGCAAGAAAAAAAAATCCAATCTGCCTATTTTCACAAACACTGTGTCAATCACTCTCTGCAGCTCAAGACCTTATCTAAGGAGATGGTGAGGTACTTCTACATCACTCTGCTCATAACACTGAACAACAGGAGGGGCAGAAAGTGGAAACTGAAAGAAAACATTGAGGAGAGCACAAGAAAAATCTCCTTGCATGACTGACTCAGGTCACTCACTGCAGGCGCTGTGAAGCTACCCCAAGGATTGCTGGGATGAAATGCCATGCTCAGGGCTCCAGTGGCCTGGTGGTGTGAAGACCGGTAGCATTTACTGTGGAGAAGCATATTGGCATCTCTGCTGGGTTTTAACCAGATCCACAGGATCCAGGAAATAAGCTGCCTGCCAGATGACACTAAGCTCCCAGCCATTCCTTCTGTGTACCGATCCCCCAAATTACTCCTAACCAGTGTCCTTTCTCCTGCTGCGAGCTTATTTGTGGAGAGGACTAAATAGAGTATTCTTATGACAATAAAATGGCCTTCAGCTGACAGGATGCTTTCTGTAAATACAATTCGTTTTCTTTTCTCAAATGCTGTTAAAAATGATTAAATGGTAGCATTTTTTTATATCTTGTGAAGGAAAACACTTTTTTTGTGTATTCATGAACAAATATGTAAAATCACACTGTATTCCAGCATATGTTTTTATAAAGTACTTTTCTCTATCATGTAACTTCTTAAACATAGTTTCCTTCTGGCTCTTGCTTCCTGCCTTCTCCTGTCAGAAATTAGTATTTTTTTTTTTTTTACATTTTGTTGTGGTGGTTTTTGCTCTGATATATGCAACATTTGCGGAATATGAAGCTCTGTACTTTCTGATAGGTGGTATGCATAGTCCCACTTTATGAAAAAAATGTATTTTAAATTCTTCTCTACCATAACTGTGGTCTTTTTGGTAAAGGCGATATTAATTTAAACATTTTTCAACAGGTCATTACTACTTTTTGGTTTTTAACACAGAAAGTGTTATAAATAGTACAACTTCACTGGAACACATTTTATACTTCCAAAATCATATGTATGTGCTTCAAAAACAAATCTGACAGGTAACCAAGAAGGAGATAAGTAACATGAGAAGCAACTGTTTACAGAAGTATATATATTTCAAGGTTGTCCTATGCAGGAAGCTAAACTCCTAAGTAACTACTTAAGGTTTCTATGTAGGTAACTTATAGTTTCAAATTAAGTTTTTTAGCATTTTTAAAAGCTGGAAAAAATCTCTACTCATAGTTACATAGTTGACTCACTTCTGTGACATTCGCTATGTGCTACACTGGCCACAGTCATATGCTGTGTAAAAAGTTACTTCCATATAAACAAACATGACAAGCAACTTTAAATAAGGATATCTTGATAGTGTACTCCTGAGTGAATATAAATCCAGAATGGAGTTCTTTATTGGGATACAAGATGAGAAATGTATAGGTGGGGATAACACATTACTATAGCATTGACTGGCTCTATCTGTTTTGTGAGACCTGCTGTATTAATGTCTGGGCATTTAAGCTACAGTAGGACAAATTCCAAACAAAGATGGTAAATATATTGTCTCTTCACATGTGTATGTGTAAACTCCAGGTCCTCTTACTAATATCTAGATTGTTAATCTTCATAACCAGTAGTAGAAATTAATGTCTATGAAAGATCAAGGCATTAAAACAAGTTCAAGCCCAAGACATCATCTCAAAGACATTTTTATTGATTAAACCCAATGCATATGGATCTTTTCATTGTTTTGCACCTCCTTACCGGCCTGCAAAAACAGCTGCATATTGGACATTATCTTGTTATTCTTTTCAAGTTTAGTGCTAGTCTATGATTCTTTTCAAATATCCTTAGCCATCTACATTCATAATATCTTTCAAAGTACTGGAGTAAAGAGAAGAAATACCTAGACAGGGTCTGTGCCTTGAAATTTTAAATGTTATTTTCTTTCCATATGCCCGATGAGAAAACTGAGGCTTAGATGTGCGTGGCAGCTAATCTTGGTGTCAGCAAGACTGGACAGAGAGACCGCTGGGGAAATCCCTGAATCATACGGGTCTGTACTCACCAAGAGATGAGTCCACTGATGTTCACAGCTGAGTGTGCTCTCAGGGGGTGGGGTCATGGTGGGGGAGTTGGTCACTGGACCTTGAGGGTGCTGTTCTCCTGTGCTGTGCTTCCTGACCACCTTCAGGTGAGCAGCTTTGCTCCCCTCTGCCCTCTCATAATGGTATCTCTGCTTTGGACACAGCTGGGCTAGACTGCAACCTCTGAAACCTGAGCTAAACCGTGAGCTCAGCACTTGATTCAGTGCTAAGTATCAAGTATTTTCTGCCAGTAATGGAAAAGCTGATCAATACAATATGACAAGAGCTGGGGATGTAGTTCAGCTGCAACATATAGTGCCTGTCTGGCCAGTGCAAGGTCCTGAGTTTGATTCCCAGTACCAAGAAAAAATCCATGACAAGTGACAATAAGTAGCACAACCAGAATGTGAACTCAGCACTAACAATTACAACGTAAGTGAGAATGGTTTAAAAATACCACTATTTCTTAAGTTTGAGGAGTAGATTCGACTTTGTATCAGATATAGGGCTGTGTTTGTGATGGCTCATAATCAAAGCATCTGCACAAGTACAATATATACCACACTAATGACTTGGAGTTCTTCTGAAAGCCCTAGTGTACACAGCTGTGCCATCTCTGTACCTCAGAACAACAGTGTATGGAGACTTCAGGGGACAGTGTAAAGTAAAAGGCCCTCTAATTGAGTGTATTCAAGGTATGCTGCATATTCTACTCCTTTCTCAAAGAATGGCAGTGCACATTACCATCAAAAGTGGTAAGAAGCACTGCCATAAAAAACATGAAACCAAAGTTAGCATTGGCCAAACTCTTTGAGCATACAATCTATATTACTGTTTTATATTAACGTGAGATAGAGAAATGCTAGAATGATTACTACCATTTACTCTGATTTGTTAAGATATCCTAAGGAAAAGGAAGAGAGATAGGTATTAGATTACATTTTACAGATTCAGAGTTGATATTCAGGACCCTGTTGCTCCTTCTGGGTAATTTGTAGGCAGCAGGCACTGCTCCATGTCCAGCGGTTTCATAAAGATAGCTGTGATTCTGCTGCCCCCCAGAAAACAGCTCAGCTATCTCCCTCCTAACTCACATAGCTCTGTTTCTTTATCAAGGTCTTCATTGATTCAGATCTATACAGTCACAGAGGCAACTATCTTGAAAGATGCTAAGCTATGGTGAAATCTATTTCAAACAACAAAAAAATAAAGTCTAACCCACATATTACAGATATTTCTAATTTTATGAATCTAGACACAGAACAAATCAATTTTCAAAATACAATTTTGTAGAGAAACAATAGCAAGAAAGAAGGCAATAATAGTTTTGAAGATACAAGGGTGAAGGAAATATTAGGATTTGTGGGATTAATAAATTTATTTCAATTTTCCCAGTATTGAGAGCTTCAGCAGGTTCAGTATCCAGAGGCACAACGCTCCAACTTTTCTGTATTAGTCACTCTATTCACTGCTGGTACAATATATCTCACACCCACAACTTGAACAATCACAGTTTTATTCTCGCTCACTGTTTCAGAAGGTTCAGTCCATGGTTTCCTGATTCCAAGGCAGAAACATAGGGCAGTGGAGCAAAGATGCTTAGTTCATGGTGTCTTCAAAGTAGAGGAGGAAACAGCACCAGAGAGGAAGGGGCCAGGAACCAGACATAGGTCCCATGGTCACAGCTCCTTGACCCACCCAGAAACACCTAGAAGTGTGCTTCACTAATCCCCAAAACAGCTCCTAAACCAATCAAGTTACAACCAGTTTCATTATCCCAGTCCACTCCTTGTCAACTTGCCATCCAAACACATCCTTTTTAAGTGTACTTAATCTCCAAACAAACATAAAGTTATAATTCTACTGAACGTGATGTAACCATTCCATATATAACCAAAAAATGTGCTAATTTATTCCCCCCAAAGTCTCAACATTTTTAGCTTACTCAAAACTTTAAGTCCAAAGTTTCTTCAGAGACTCCAGGAGATCTGTTAGCTGTGAGACCTTATAATAATCAAAAATCAAACTACACAATCCCAAAATTCAATGCCAGAAGGTAAATCTTCCTATTTCAAAATGTAGAACTATGGGGATAGAAGAAAATTGAAGCAAAGCAATAATGAAACCCACCAGGGTAAACAATAAAACCTACAGCTCCATAGCCAACATCCTCGGGATATAGTGGTTAAGCTGTGAATTCTGCAGGGCTCAGATAGCTCCATCCCTAGGCCCTTACTGACTAAAGCACACACAGGCTTTCTCTGGGGCTGGTTCTTCTCACTACCTATAGATTTCCTCAGATGCTTCATGCTTTTAGGGTCTGAAATTTCCCTTGTTTTCTATTGCACCTTTGAGTTCATTCCCACAGCTTTATTCACTCATCTGTCAGGAGCACATTTTCTTTCAAATCTGAGGGGAAACTTTTATGATCCTACAACTCCTGCACTCTGTACTACTGAACGTTCAGCATCACAAGGATAAGGTCAAAGTCCATCACCAGCAAGAGCTGATTCTGGGCCCCTTTTGACCATGGTTGCAACAGTCTCTGAGTGTCCAGATGGCTAACCATGGTGAAATGAACCCCTAGAGAACCATTTCCCAGGTGGTCCTTTCAGGGCGTAGGGGCTTTCTTCTCAAATGAAAGCTGTACACTTTTTATCCCTGAGTCTGTGATCAGTGAAGTCTTGTTGATTCCCAAGATGCCTCAAGGGATCCTTGTTTTAATCCTGGTTCAAAGTACTGTTTCTTTTTAATAGTACTAATCTCTTCAATAACCACACCATCTTTGGACTGAACTGTATCCACACGTTTTCTGTCCAAGATTTAAGTTGCCAAATCTTTCACCTGAAACTTGCTGTGCCTGGCCTTTATTGTGCGCATTCCTGTATACATTCTAGTCTTTGAAGTCTGGCTGGAATCACCCATCAAGTTCAGCTCACAGCATTCAAGGCTTTCTCTAGTCTGCATATCTAAACCCTTCTACCCACAAACCAGTTCCAAAGACTTCTGAACCATGTGACTAGGTACCTCAATTCTCTCCTACCACTTTTCTGTGTTAGTTCGTTTTTCTGTTTCTGGTATAAAATATCTGACACCCACAATTTAAAGCAAGGATTTTATTTTCTTTCATGGTTTCAGAGGTCAGCTGGGTCCATGGCAGAGGGGCAAAGTGAAGCAAAGCTGCTTAGTTCATATTTACCAGGAAGTAGGTCAGGGTGACAATGGTAGACAGGAAGGAGCCAGGGAACCGATATGAACCCCAAGGTCATAGCTTCATAACTCACCAGACATACCCAGATGTGCTGGGTATGTGCTTCATTAATCTCCTTGGTGGCTCCCAAGCTAATCAAGTTCACAATCCAATTTACCTGTCACATTGGCTTGTATCAGGACTTAAGAGTTCTTTGAATTAAAAAATTACATATTTACATATGTATTTACATATATATTTGTATGTATATTTGCATGTATATATTGTATATACATATATAGTATGTATATTTGTATTACATATGTTTACATATATTTGTGTATATATTTATATACATATTTACATATATATAAATAGCTCTTTCAACTATAGAGCTATAAAATGTCCAGTTGGAAAAATTTGAAAAGGTAAAAATTTCAAAGCTATCAAAGAGTTCTTGATCTCAAATCACTCTGAAATTCAAATGAGCTCACAAGTAGGTGAATTGTTTTCAATTCATACTATTAAGACATTCACAGTATACAATGAATATGGGAAAATTACAAATTTTTCTGTTTGTTTGTTTCACAGTATGTTAGATGAGAAGCATAATGGAAAAGAATCTCCAAAGATTTGGTCAGTACAATTCGCCTCAACTGGCATTCTCTTTGAAGTTAAGTAGTCCTGGAATTTCCACACCTGACAGAAGCACATGGAAAACATGAGTCTAAAAAGCAAAATGTGTAATAATGTCAAATAGTGAAAGGCTGTGGTCCAGGAAGGACACTTGTAGGAGATTAAGAGAAAATAAATACTACTGAAGAAGATGAAGGAAAAGCAAAAATATGAGTTCCTACTTACTGTATTTACTTTATAAACTTAGCTCACTACTATACAGGTGCCTGCAGAGTAAGCCTGTGATTCTCCTAAAGGTTTTCTCTAAGAAACCTGGCAAGGTGGCACAATTCGAAATGAGTGCTTTGCTCTGGGGATACAGTTTTTAAAGGATAAATGGTGTTGACCATTTTCACACGAAGACAGGCACAAATGCTTTAAGCATTACTTCTGTTTGTACAAGATGGAAAACATGTTAAAAAAAAAAAGTAGTCCAATTGACAAAATGAAAATATTGGCTCTCTGAGCACCATTCTGTAACATTTTTTATGGTTTTCTGTAACTTAAGTAGGAGCTTCTGGGATAATGAGAAGGGGTATAAACTCAAGCTATCCAGGAAAGGTAGGATAGAATGAGGAATCACTGACCAAAAATCAAGTTTAATGTGCCTTTCTTAGCTTGGGATTGTTCTACAATTTGTGCAGTGTAAATTCTGTCTGCACAATCCACTTAAGGAGTAGGATGAGATTTCAGTGCCTCATAAGAGACGTGCAATTATCTAGTTCAAAGACTCATTTGAACTGTGGGTTTTATATTCATCTTCTTTTCATTATGGAACAAGAACTCTTAGGGTCTAGCATTAGGCACAGATGTCAGTTCCCAGTTTCCAGGGTTTTATGTGGGTGAACCTGGCCATGTGATATCTGAAAACTCCAACCCCCAGACATGACATGTCTGGATTCATACAGAGCTGATGCTGTAAAGACTCATTCCAGACTTATGGATTGGTTTCCTCCTTTCATTTCTGGCATTTAGGCATTTCTCTTTCACACACACACAGCTACTCATTTTTTTAAATGTTCTTTTTATTCATTATTTGTAAGTTTTTACAGCAGAATTTTGTATTTCTTGTGTTTTAATTTCTTTACACAGGCAATATCACTGCCAACTGGAAGGACTTTCAAATGATATCTTGGTTAACCTTTTCACTTTGACATGTTGGCAGCTTTAAATGTGATTTATAAGTTCAAAAGCCTTAATAGATATGTTCATTTGCCTTTTGGGGCTACAGTTCAAGTTATCTTATCTAGAACAATGGTCGTTTTTGATTACTGTCATCTAGTTTTCTAGCTTTGTAATATTGTCACAGACATGAGCCACTTTGCCACTAGGAAAACAATAGACTCAAAAAGCTATGTATAGACATTATGAAAATACAAGAATCCAAACAGAAAGTTATTACAGAAATCACACAGTAAAAAAGAGGTTCCAGGTTGTATAAATGTTGTACAAGGTAAAAATTTCTACAATTATTAATTCTATGCACCATTTTCTCTTTCCACTTAAGTTTATCTATGGGTTGCATCTTTTTGTTAGAAGCATTTTTAAAACCTTTTAGGAATTTATCAAAATGAATCAAAACGAGGAATTTTCCAGAATAGATGTCCTGAGTTCTACCTTAACTATAATAAGTAAATTACACGAAGAACTAGTTGTTTTTTTTTTTGTTGTTTTTTTTTGGGGGGGGGGTTAACTATGCCTAACAGGCCAAAATGTGTACTCCTCTTTCAATTAATTTTAAAAATGTGTTCTTTTTTTCATAAAAATGAGCTGAGATCCAGGTATAGATTCACATATAAGCCTCTCTCCTCCACTCAAAACATAATAATACATTTACTACAGAAATGACTGATTTTATAAGGTATGAATCAGACAAATACACACTACATGAGAGATAATGGTTGAATTTTGGAGTTTGCTAACAATTTTGTATAATTAAGCACTATATTAAAAAGCTAAGGTTTGTACCAAAGGATAGGAATAGAACACACAACAACAAAAAGACATGAAAGACAATGTGGTGCATTAGAAGACGTGAGAGAAGAGAAAACAAAGCCAAAAAATAAACAGCAAATAAGAAACTCAAGTTAAGCAAATACAAGGGAATACATATAGTATAGAAGTTTGAAAATACAAAGAAAAGTACGACTACTGCTGTCTTTCAGCTGCCATACTTAAGGCATGAATGGCAAGTTAAGCTCACAACACCAGCTAAGTCAGAGGGTGGAATGAGGATGTCACTGAAATAGCCACTTGACCTCCAGGTAGAGAATACTCTAGAAACCCTGTGAAGTTTGAACCTCACAGCTCTCCATCCAGATTCAAGGTGGCTATGTCTGCACTTTTTGGTGTGTGTGATCAGACTGTACATCTCCAAGCAGGCACAATCAGCCAACCCACTTTGTCTATATCAGTGACAGAAGGCTCTGAAGAGAGCTCCTGGCCAGGGTAACTAAAGAAGACTTTGTAACAGGGAGAAAGAAAGACTGGGATTGGCTGCAATGAAGATAATGCAAGTATGGGACTTCTTATGTAGAATACTAAATAAGGACGTAATGGAAACCTTCCAGAAACTAGATTGTAGGAGCTGAAACTGGATGGTGATAAGTTTAATCCCTGCCTGAAAAACCACACAGTCTGTCTTATGGAAAAGAAGGATAAGATGGCTCTGAATAGCAGGGAAGGTAAGCTGCAGCTCTGACACTGGGTGGAGTATTGCACAGAAACGGGGTGCCCTGGGAGCAAGTTGTAAAAGCACTGGTGCAGGAGATAAAGCTTTGAAGGTTTTCACTATCAGTCTTCAATCAAAGGAGAGATCTGTAAAATCACTGGATGGGATGTTAAGTTGCTTGATTCTGATGAAAATCAGTGTGTTTTTATTTTCAGTGGAATTACAACAAATGCTACTGCCATAACACATGGCCACGAATTCTTGGATAATTCAGGTCAGGTGCTTGCGTATGTTATGTTGCATCATTCAGGAAGCCAAAACCACAACATGCTGATGTCCCTGTACAATGGAAGCATCAAACTGAAAGGCTTGCCATATCACAGTGAGAGCCTGGGATTTGTTCCTCTGTTGTGGGGGCTTCTGAGTGAGCCAGATGCAGAGTATGTTCAAGTCCTGTGACTTGTTCTGTCTTTGATTCTGGAGCGAACGGTCTTCTCCAAGTCATCCTCCAAGGTGCAGGACTCTTTGCCCATGTGACATAACCTAGTGATATCCCGGGCCACATTCCACCTGCAAACTTGTTCCCACAAGCTCCTGGGGAACCACTGTGTTCTGCACTCGGTCCCCAAGGGGACTGGTGGAAATGCCAAGGTTCCTTCTTTCCCTCAGACCCTCACTCTGTTCTCAAACCATCACCTTATGCTGTAAGTTAGAGATGGGAAAATGTGATTGACTAGAGATGAATATGAACTAAAATGTATCCCACATAACTCCTTCTGGAAGTGACAGTGATTAAGAGCAGCTGGTTAACCTTGCCAAAGGGAAAGCTGAGAAAGAATCCATCATTTTGGAAAGGCCCACATACGTGCAACCTCGAAAGATGGCTTTCTTAGAGCTGTGCCTTGCTACATGTGACCTGTAGGGTCACCCATAAAAATTGGAAACAATTAAATAACCATTTACTTCATTGATCAGTATTTTCTGGAGATACAATTCTTTGAAAAACAATTCATTCTCTTCCTAGTAATCCTAAATAATTCCCTATAATATAAATTTATCTTTATAAATGTTTGATGAACCTATTGTTTCAGGTAAGATTGGATATTTGGCCTTTTATTTTTAAATAAAGAAGAAAAAATAGAAAGACAAGAGAACATTAAAAACTACACACTACTTATCATTCAAATATTAGTATACTCAACTTTTTAAGCAAATCCTATCAGTTCTCTCTCTATACAAATGAAATGTTCTTTAGCAACATGTCATACATTACACACAGAATTAGTAATGCCTTTCTGCCAAATGTCACAAATACAACTTATATCACTAAATAAGAGAATATGTGATGGGATTTTAATGGCTATGCAGAAGTACTTTAGTCACTGTCTTTCAGCCACTATCCTATTGACAAACTACGCTGCTTTCCAATTCTCATATTGGAAATACAGTTTAAAATAAGTAATATTGACTCCTACCTGTTAAAAAATGTTTACTTGGCCATTGAACCCTTTGAGATGCAATCATGTTTTATAAACTAACCACAAATAGTTAACAGTTAAAGATTCCAGCTATTAAATACGTCTGACAGTTTATTTATGTGGGCATCAAGCCAGTTCTTTCATGGTTTCAATTCCAAGCATCGGGATGGCTGAAATTTGACTCATTCCCGTCATTATTTCAACTCTGCAATTCACTGAGAAATGCGAGGTCTTTAATGCTTAATTTAATGCAGGGTTTCCTACGGGTCTGCATTCTCTAATCTAAGTCATGGTTCCCCAAATGCACAATTCCTCAGTGGCATGTAAATGCAATGTAGAGCTCCTACTCGTCAGGTTCATTATGCCCACAAAAATGTCCCTTCTGATCACTGAGCTATCGCTTAGTTCTTTCTAAACTGTTCTGTTTTCACTGTTTGTGCTGATGTTACTAGCGCTGCTTTATCTCTTTTGTAATTCTAAGGGAATTTCTTTCCCATAACTCATGTTGTAGTTTTTCCTGTCGATAACTTTTTTTATCTTTCCTTAAAAATGTACAAGTTAAGGGGCTGGGGATATAGCTCAGTTGAATAAGCGCTTGCCTGGCAAGTGCAAGGTCCTGAGTTCGATCCCCGGTACCACAAAAAAAAAAAATGTACAAGTTAATGTCTACCAGCAGGAATATTGTAGTTTCTTCCTTATAGTTTAAAGAATTAATGTCCAAATTACTAACATTATTAAAGAAATGTAAATCTGAGAACTAAAATTAGGCTGAAATTGCACAAAAACAATTTGTCACTCAACAGAAGAGGGACTTCTTGACTGAAGTACTCTTTTCGAATGCATGGCCATTGAATCAATAAACTTAAGAGCTATAACAAAACTCAGAAGACCTGAAAAAACTGTCCTGCTCCAAACTCAATTTTCTTCCCTGGTATTTTCATATACATCTTTTCTCCCTACTCAAGCACATGATTTTTTATTGCTTCTACAAATTTAAAAAAAGGAAACAATGATGTACAGCTTGACCTATCAACAATACTTCTACATATGTAACTGGAAACTGTCACCTTAGGAAGTATAAAGAAAAAGATATAAACATAGAAACATGATTTCTACACTTCAATGTATAATGAGGTCTCTCAGGAAAAGCCAAGAGTGTATAAAAATAATAAAATTAAAAATAAAATGAGCTGGTTCAAGAGTGCACTGGAGAGGGTGGTGAACTCATGATTAGAAATGGAAAGCATTTAAAAGGCAGGGCACTGTCAAACAACAGAAATGAAAATATGTGTGAAAAGTGTGAAAGACGCAATAAATACTAAACAGAGTAGACAGCTAACAAACCTAAGTCTGCAAAAATAGATTGGGGTTGCGTTTTGAAGGTTAAAGACACAAGGTTTAGGATTTAATTCCCTATGAAATTAGGAGGTAAGGTATAGTTTTACCACCAACCCAAGTAGAAGGAGGAGGTGTAAGGACAGGAACAATGGTTACGCTGTACCCTGCAGCCTCTGGAAAGTACTTTCACATTCATCTTCCCAAAGTAGGGAGAAAGTTGTGCTTCTGTTAAGGCTTCACTCTTCCATTCCTCAACCTCTTCCTCATTTGTGAACTCCCGAGTGCCAGCTGGTTACACTGGGATGAATTTACACCTGCTAGTCTGTCATAAAAATGAATCCTGAGTTCCTTGGCTGGAGTTCTAAAAGACACCTGCACACAAAAAATCTAAATTTATTCCCTAAATATAAATTGGGTCATATTGTGTCTTTTTGCCAGTCAATCTTTTCCCCAAAAGAACATGCAACTCTAATTGAAAATGTATACTATGATACAAAATGAAAATCCACACAAAAGAACTAGCACTTCATAATTTATGAAGAATCATCTTTAAGATGTGCAAAAGTCCATGGAGATTGGAATTACTGGCAGAAATCCTAAAAATAATAACAATCAGACTCATTTCCTGCCACGGGCTCTATGCTTGCTGGTCCTGGTAGCTGTCGCTTCAGATTCTCACTGTCCACAATTCCTGTCTCCGTGTCTGGAGTGGCCGCTGGTTCTTCCAGACCACATTCAACCCCAGGTCCAACAGGCCACCCTGGCACCCTCGCTTCCTTCCTAGTTCCTGTAACAAGTACTTTCTCTAGATCCTAGCTGGTGCCACAGAAATAATATTTAATGAGCACTTTCTGCACAGTGGGTGCAAGGCACACAACATTGTACACATGGTACCTAGACTATGCAAAATCAGTATTCCAAGTTTTTTACATGACAGAACTTGAGGCCTTGAGAGGTTAAGTAACATGTCTGAGGTATGTAGCCTTACTTAAAATTGTGTCCTCATGACTGCAAAGATATAATCTTCATCATAAGGTTATTATTCTGCAAGATTCTTTGTTATCATATGTATGAAGATGAATATGAAATAGAAGTATTTCTCAGGTACGTACACAAACATGTGCAGGCCTTAATGTCTTCTTTCCTATCTAGATAGCTTTCTGTGCATTGAATTGTGTCTCCCTCTTCAAAGCCATTTATGGAGGTCCTAACTCCTAATGCCTCAGAGTGTAAGTCTATTTGGAGGTAGGGTCTTCAAAGAGGTAATGAAAACAAAATGAGGTCATCAGAGAAGGTTCTAATTCACTGCGACCTGTGTCTTTCTAAGAGGAAATGTGTCACAGACATGCACTGAAGAAGGAGCATACGAAGGCCAGAAGAAAAAAGTCATTTATAACCAAAGAGGGAGACCCGGAACAGACTCTTCCTTCAAGTCCCTCAGAAACAATCAGTCCCACCAACACCTTGACCCAGAACTTCCAGCCTCCAGGACTATGAAACTAAATTGCTGTTGTTGAAGCTACCCAGTCTGTGGGACCCTAGGAAACTAACACAAATATTATCTCATGTGTTACACAGCAGCCTCAGAAGAGTCTACTCTTACAAGTAAAATTAGATCTACCCTCTGAGATGAAATAGGTGCTTTTTAAAAAGAGACCAAATTTCTGAAGGATAGCTCTGTAGGTAGAACAAGACATGCAAAGAAAATGGTTACAGGCAATAAGAATTAAATCTAGAATAGCAGTTAAGGATCACAGATGTCCCATATTCCATTAAAAGAAAAGATATGGAGGGTAATAGCTGGATTTCCCAATATGATAATTGGCATTTCTGAAGGCAGTATCTGGGGATCAAGCTCTTAACTCCTGAGCAGGTATTAGTGAGGGAAAGCAAAGCTTTAGTTCTGGAGAGACTTAGCAAAATTTGACTCAGTCACAAGGGTCCAGGGACACAGATCTAATAACAGGAATGGGGTACAACACCAGGACCTGGTCTCCGGGATTTGTGAGAAGCTAGATTGCTAAGACTTAGCCCAGACTGCAGAGGGAGAAAGTCAGCATACTGATTGTCCAAACACTATTTCCCCAAGGGTGTGGTTGGTACTGGGAACAAGATGAATTCCAAGCTCTTCTAGCTGCAAAGAGGAGAGAAAAGAGCTTTAAGCACAGGGAATTTGGAAAATCTTAATATCTACTATGTTTCCTTTTCTGTTTAGGTGTGTGAAAAGGGAAATTTTTTGTTTGCTTCTGAAGTCTCTTATAGGTCTGAGATTGTGCTTTTCTGCGAAGCTGAACCAACAGTAAGGACAAACTTTTCATTCACTGGGTAAAATGGGTCAGAAACACTGCAGTATGATTCTGCATTTTAAAAGGATACTGAAGAAAAATTGAGATAAAACACTGACACCTGAAATCTTCATTATCGAATTTTTTTCTAAACAGATTTTGAAACATAGCTTTTAACGTGTTCTCTGTTAAAATGAGCGCATATACCATGTAAAATTCATACTTTTCATTTTTGAAAATGGAACCCAGATGTTAATTTAATTTCTACTGATTCAGGAATAGGATTTTTCCCATGTGCAACTGAATGACTAATATTTATAGCCACAGTCTGAATTGGAAGCAATATTATTAACCATGAACATGTTATATTTACAGACCTAATTTTTTGCCTTTTATAGCACTTTTTTTATAGAACTTCTATAATAGAAGTGAAAAGATTTTTGGTTATTTATATATCAGACAGAAATTAAAACTGAAAATCCAGCCTTTCACCATAATGCTGTTTAAATTTATCTTAATGCATATTATTAGAAATGAGGAATTACAAATGAGCATGTGAGCTCTGATCATAAACACAGGGAGTATGTTAATTTTGCTCTTTAAATCTTTTCCCAAAATTCAAATTAGACAGATGATCACAACAGCTAATGTCCATTCTCTAGATGTCAGTCTGTCTCTGTGTCTCCAAGCATCTAACATCTGAAATCACGTGTCTCTTTTGCAGTAGTTGAGAATTAAATTTATCTACCCTTCAACATTGCCAGACAGCAATTCCACTTTCATATCTGCCTATTCTTTTCCCTGCTGTTTGCAATATCAAAGCAAACCAGGTGACATAATAATTGAACATTAGGGCTAAATGTTAATCAGTCCAATATAGTAATGCTGCTGTCCTATAGTAATCATTTTCCTCTGCTTAGATTGCAAGGGAAAATTACAGCAGAGTCTACAGGAAGTACTTAGTTTAGGTTTAGATGTGGAGAAAGAAGTCACAAAACTTGTTTTCATCCACCTGTGTGGGAAAGGGCCCAAAGTACGTAAAGAGGAAAAGTACAAAATAAATGAAGTGGGCTCCAGAGAGAGAACTACCTGGGAGAGGCATGATCTTCTAATAAAATCTATCTCCAAAGCCAGATAAGTGGCAGCATATAGTAGGAACCCAATGAAAGGTTAATGTATGAAGAGAAATTAAACAGGGATTAATATAAAAAGAGAAGCCAGTGCTATTACATTTTGATCTGAATCTGTTACTGTTTTGAGATTCTGATTTTTTAAATGCCAATTATGGAAGGTCCCTGAAAACACCAAGACTGTCATTTGTCATACCAAAGTTTACTTGTATTTTAATAAAAGGGTATTAAAAATAAAACATTAGCAGGCCAGAGCTATAGCTCAGTGGAACAGCACCCGCCCAGTAAGCACAAGGTCCTGAGTTCAATTCCCAGTACCAAAAATAAATAGATAGAGTGTTTTCTATTATAACAAGTATGAAATTAATTAATGCATATAATAGAAAAAAACGGGCAAGGTCTTGTGATGATAAATAGCTACGTGACCCTCTACCCACACTGTCAATTCCAGTTCTCAATCTCAGTTTTAAATATTTATTGTACAGTATTAGTTCTTCCAATGGAAAACACCAACTTGCTTCTAAAGGCTGACTGCTCCGTTTGGGATCTTATGTTTTCGTTTCTAATCCTAAAATAGTATGTAGGGCTAAACCCAATGAAGGAGTAAACACTAGCTCACTATTTACATCATTTTGCTTTCAGGCACCATTAGTTTGTCCACTGGTTCCTTGATTTCTTGGTCAATTGGTTCCTCCCTGCCTTCCTCCCTTCCGGCCTGCCTTCCTTCATTTCTTCATTTATATTGTTTTGTTTTTGGTGCAGGGAACTGTATTCAGGGCCTTGCACATCTTACTTCATATTCTGACACTCAGCCACACACCTGGCCTTTTTCTCCTTTATACAATCACTTATTTAAATACACTTAATATTCTATTTTTTGCCTTAAAACTGGAATGGCATCTTTAATTCTTAACAGTGTAGAATATTCATATGCTTCCTTAATCTATCACCTCTCCCTGCTCCCAAGCTGTTTCATGCCCATGTCTGTCAGTTTACTTACTTCTTAAATTTCATACCAGGATTGAACTCAGGACCTTGTGCTTGCCAGGCAGGCATTTGTGCCTCTGAGCTATATCTGCAGCCCAGTTTTATTTTTATTTTGACATGGGCACAATATTTACACTCAATTGTGTAAGCACATATGACTGTCCAAGATAGAAGAGGATTTATTCTTAAAATGGAAACACTAATTAGCAGCTTTGTTACATTACTACATATAAATACTCCAGAATCAAGTAAAATCAAGCACTGTCTAAGGATTAAAATTCTTTTTCTACAGATGCACTGCCAGAGTACTTGTTCACTCCGAAGGAAATGCACCTGGATTTTCAGTTCAAAGGGCTGTAATGGTGATTTGAAATCATGTCACATTTTTGGTTCACTCCATATTTGGGTCATGATTTGAAGAGTTTAAATTTAATTTGCATTTTGAATTTCTTCTCCTTTTGAGGGTTGAAAGAAGACGCAATCTTTCTGGACCAAGTCAGTGGCATCATGTAACTCACAGTCAGCTGGCCACAAGACAAAGCATCTCGGCAAATAGTCATGCTGCAGCAAAGCTGCTGGGCTCAGGAAAGCAAAGAAGCAGCGCACAAGAGAAGAGCTCCAGAGAGAGACAACCCTCTGCGGCCACCCTGGTGACTCACTTGCTCTAACTGGGCCCTATCTCCTAGCAGCACATTTACCTACTACGAAGTCAGTGGACAAATCTGCTAAGGAGAAGAGCAGCCCCCAACCCAAGTGTCTCTCCAAGAGCCTCTTAGACTAACAAGCTGACAGTTAGATTCACTGGCACAGACAGTACACACTTGAAAGGGTTTCCTGAGATGCTGTCCCTTTCCTCTCCTCTCATTCTATCTAGTTCCAAGGCACCACGAGGTAAGCAGCTTTCCTCAGTCACATATTCTCTGTCTAAGCACAATGGAACCAAGAGATCATGGACTGAAGCTTCTATGAACATGAGCCAAAATAAATCCTTCTTGTAAGCTGCTTTTTTCAGGTATTTTGTCACAGCCATGGAAAGTGGACTAACACAAATATTAACTTATTGGTAACCTCTTTGCCTCCTTCTGTGGGTCATTGAGGTTTCATGGAATAAGAAAAACAGGTGCTCATATTTACAGTAATATGGAGAAAACCTCTTTTAAGTTGTAATTGGTTAAAGGTCACCATATTCTAAATGTGTGTAGCCAAATTTGTAATGTAGAGCCTAATTCTATGTCAAGACATCCTACCTCTCTCTAAAATTCTCAGAGTGTTCTGGCTAGCCAACTGGAAATGCCATGAGGAACCATGTGTGTGTGTGTGTGTGTGTGTGTGTGTGTGTCTGGGTCTGTGTGTTTGCATGTGTTCATGTGTGTGTGTCTCCCTCCCTCCCCTATGCAAATTTTTCTTTTCTTTCTTTCTCTTTCTTTCTTTCTTTCTTTCTTTCTTTCTTTCTTTCTTTCTTTCTTTCTTTCTTTCTTTCTTTTTCCTTCCTTCCTTCCACCCACTCACCCACCCACCCATCCATTCATCTACCTACCTACCTATCCAGTCTCTACCTCTAGACCATAGTACAGCATAGCTGAATTACATACATGGAGACATGTATTTTATGAATTAATACACAAGGAAATAAATGATTGCCATTTTTTTCACTCCAATATTAATATTAGAGGAAAAACCATCAGGATTGTCAAAAGGATATCACAGTGTATTTTTTGATCTCAAGAGAGGAAAGTTAATAACCTCAGAATTATAAGATAATGTATGAGCATCAGGTGCTGCACAGATGCAGCCAAAGAGGATTCCCCTAATACTTTTCATTTAAGGGCAAGAACATTATATAAAGAATTATAGGAATAAGTTACCCTTTAAGAATTTAATACCTGAGTTTTATAAGGATACCCACTTTTTCTTGATTTCCTATTGATGGAACTGTTAGATACTCAGACCCAATGGTGAATTATTCATATTGCCAACAACCTAGATGATGTGCAACGCTACTATATTTTCACATATATTACTAATTAAGAGTCCTTAGCCTAACTTCTCAATTACGCATTGTTGCATATCATTGCAGGATGATTTCATAGACTAATCCAGG
The DNA here is from genome assembly GCA_004027595.1 of Dinomys branickii. Taxonomy (NCBI): domain Eukaryota; kingdom Metazoa; phylum Chordata; class Mammalia; order Rodentia; family Dinomyidae; genus Dinomys; species Dinomys branickii. The sequence goes on from PVLD010002087.1 coordinate 141,485, forward strand.
TACCACATGCTCCAAAAAAGAATGCTTAATACTGCCCATGATAACAGTTACAAGCCAATCAAAAGTCCCTGCTGTACCTGTTGACTTCTAAAGCCATTCATCAAGTACTTTAAAAGTTCAAAGGCAGTGCTTGGAAGGTAGCTCCATGGCAGAGCGCATACTTAGCCAGCATTAGACCCTGGTTCAATGTCCAACACAGGAGAGTGAGAGAGAGAGAGAGAGAGAGAGAGAGAGAGAGAGAGAGAGAGAGAGAGAGAGAGAGAGAAAAGAAAGATGAGAGGAAGAGAGGGTGAGAGCAAGGAAGGAAGGAAGGGAGAAAGAAGGAGACAGAGAGAGAGAGAGTCAGAGAGAGAAAAGGCAAAGGGGAAGGGTTCAAAGTCATAATTAATCTGTGTTGTACTTTTAGTTAATTCAAAGTCAGCAAGGAAAAGATAAGTAAGGTCACTTTATTATACAATGTTAGTCTCTTCTTCAAATCCTTCTGGCTTAGGATTTACACATTAACTTCTATGAAAGTACAGGGGCTTTACTCCTTTGGAGGAAGATAGCATGTCTCTAAGTTTCTTCCCAGAACTGGCACCATTTCTCTATCTCTCTCCTCAGTGTTAACACCATCCTTTCCCCTTTCCTGTCCTCATATACCTCTTCACTCACTCAGTTCTTAGCTGAGGCACAAATCTCTACTAGTTCTCCCGATGGGTTGTGTTACACATGTCATTTAACTTCAACTGATACCTTACAAGTTCTTATCATATTATTTCACTGGCATCTGTTTTTCTTCAGTGTAGAGAAATTGACATTATTTAGTATGTATTAAAAGACCAGAGAAGTACAATTTTTTTTGACTTGATAATATTAATATGAGCAGCATTTACCTTTAAAACATGTAGTAGTTTATCTCAATCTGTAGATAATCGCAGTGGACAAAGCTTATGGTTAATCTGTGTATATGTGAGTGTCAGTGTGCGTGTGTGTGTGTGTGAATGGAATAAAGCTATATGTGAAAGATTATGCTGAATATAAAGTATATGTCATTTTTCAGAAGCCACTTTCACTGAGATCAATTTTTGTTAAGTAGCTGATTGAACACAATAAAACTATATCAATATACTGAGGAGAAAGGCCCTAAACATTTGTATTTTATTATATAATTATTATTTTCTCCAAACACAATGTACATTCCGCAAGGAAAGGGAGCATATACTTTTCAACCTGAGTATGTTCACAGGTAGTGAAAAATACATGGTTGCTAGTAAATTTAAAGAACCAACATACTGTATGAATAAAATAAAATAATAATATCCATGACAAAAGCATTGGTAATATATGAAGTGGTTACCATATGCCAGGTACTATGTTAAATGTTTAATTTATATGTATAATTGATCAATGGAACAAAAAAATACTTGGAATAGTCAACTTTTTCCTCCCACCGCCCCTTGAAAATTATTCATGTTTACTATAGGATAATGTTCCCCACTCACAATATGGCATCCACTGTTTCCTAAGAAATCCCTTTTCAGTTCACTCTTTCCATGCTCATTCCATTAAAGCCCCCGAAAGAGATTCTTCTGCTTTTCTTTGTACAATGTAGTTATGGATGACTACCTTACACTTACAGCAATCTTAAACATCCATTGGATTGACACTACAGGCAAACTCAAGACAGGAAGAATGCTTATTCAACTATGCATCATCTTTTCCAAACTGGTCAGCAACCTTAGGAAGTGGTGACTCTCACCTCCACTGCATCAATTAAAAAGAGACAGACTGATGTGGGGAGGTTAAATACCATGTGCAGCAACATGGGGTTTGTTGTGGTTTGTGTCTGGGTGTCCCCCCAAAGCCTCATGCAGTTATGGGGTTGCCTTTTAGAGTTTGACTGATTATGGGTGCGAGAGCTACACCCACTCTGGGGCAGATACTTTTGCATGTGCAAGGGAGGGAATGAGGCTGCTGAGTGCCACTCCTGATTTTGTTCTGGTTGCTTTGCTATCTTCCCAATGCCATGAACACTTGCCCTCTGCCATGTGCCACTCTGCCTTGGAGCCAGCCGAGTATGGACTGAAACCTACACAAACAGCAAGATAAATAAACCTTTTCTCCCTTAATTTTGGGCATCAGGTATTTTGTCTCAGCAGCAAGAGAAAAGTATCCAAGACAGAATTTGGCACCAGGAGTGAAGTTACTGTTGTGACTATATATGACCATGTGGTTCAAGAGTCTTTGGAAATGGCTTGTGGGAAGTATTTGGAAAGGTTTGAAGATGTCTCCTGAAACAGCACAGGTTGAACACATTCAGCTCTTCTGTATGGGAGATTCTTGTCAGAGCTCGGAAGACCTGCCAAGAAAGACTGGGTTCAGGAGGCTTCTGCTGGGAAGAAGGACTGCACTGGTTGTTGGGCTCCTGATGAGGTGTGTAATGTCTTGGTAGAAAGTTTGTCTGCATTTTACTCATGTCCAGACACTTTGCCTAATACTGAGTTAAGGATGGTGGACTGATTAATCTGGCAAAAGAAATTTCAAGGCAGTCAAATGTTGCAGCAGTGGCATGACTATTGTTGGGGGATTTAACCAGATTAGTATTGAGAATCAAGAGCAAAGGACCAAGTGGGATGATTTTAAATGTGAGTTTGGCCAGAAAGGAAGCTCCAGTAAAGCTGTGAACTGCAAAGATAAGGCTGAGGAGATCTCTATTGCTGAGAAGGAACAAGAGAATAGAAAATATGGCCTGAGGGCATCACAAGAAGCAGCAAGTTTCCACCCTTTGCAACCTAAAAACTGCAAAGGTGAAAGACCCTGCCTTCAGAGGAAAGCCACAGAGCACCATATTCCAGAATGGTGGTGACGGCAGCAGCATAGAGAATTTGTCCCTCAGAACTGGATTCAGAGTGCCCAGCGATCCAGACACTTTAACATGAGCTTCAGAAGGGTGAATATCCCTGAAGGTCAATCAACTCTCTAGTAAGAAACTTGAAGTCAGCCAGCAAAGACAGCAAGGTCCTTTCATTGCATCAGGCTCATTCTCCCACCCACCCCAGCCATTTGACAGGTTTTCTTACATCATGTATTCCTAGTGTAAATAACTTAAGGAGTCCATTCTGTCTGATTCCATGCCTGCTGTGATTTACACAACTTATTATAATATGTAGTTTAGAATTATCCCACAGAAACTATACACTTCTATCCTTGTCAAAGTTGACACACCAGTTAACACACATCTATTTATATATTTATTCAACATCTACTTTATCTACTTTAGAGGAAAACAGAAGTCAGAACACTCATGAACTGACTCTTTAAAGACTATAGACAGTATGCAGCTCTCTTACTTTTTTCATTGCTGAGACAAAATACCCAACACTCAAAATTAAAGGAGGAAAACTTTATTTGGTTTATTTGATCATGAAGGTTCAGTCCATAATCAGCTGGCTCCAAGGCAGGGTGACACATAGCAGAAGGGTATCAGTTCACGGGGGTGGAAGGTAGAAAAAGCAACACGGAAACTTAACAGCAACTTTCTGTCATTTTTATATTATCCAGACTACTTAGGGTGGGTAGCACTCACACCCTTAAACCTAGCGCCCTGATCCTAGCACTGTGCCATGAATCAAATCCAGCTTTGCACACTCTAGATCTAGCCACATCTGAAAATGCCTCACCTCTGACTACATGAGGCTCTGGGGGGACATCTAAACACAAACCACAGCATTCTGCTCACGGGCTCCCAAAGACACAGGCACCTTTATGCAAAAGGCATTCAGTCCATCTCTAAGAGTTGCCAAAGTCATAACATTTTCAGCATTGCTGAAAAGTCCAACTCAAAAATCTCCTCTGAGAGTTAAGGCAAACTCTTAGCTGGGAGTCCCTGTACAAATGAAAAAGTTAAACACTTTCAACATTCAATGGAACAAGATAAAAGTTTCCATTACAAAATTTACAAACAGGGAAATAGCAAGGGGTGGGAACAAAGCAAGACCCAAATCCAGAAGTGCAAACATTAAATCCCACACTTCCATTTCCAGCATCCCTGGAATTTGTGGCAAGATGGGAACTCCGAAGGGCTTGAGTAGCTCTGCCACTATGCACTGCTGGCAGCTGTGGTTCCCATGGCTTTTTTTTTTTTTTTTTTTTTTTTTTTTGCCTAGTCCTACTTACTCCTTGATTGTATCCTTGGACAATCCACATTCCTGGCTTCTCCAACTTTTTAGGGTCTCCACTGCACCTCTGGCTTCACACTCAGAGCTTCACCCTCTGCCCTCTCAGGGGCACAGTGCCTGGCCTCTCAGATCTTGTTCTGAAATCTGGCTGGAAGTCTTCCTGACCACACAACTCTTGCATTCTACAAGCACTTAAAACCAGTGCCACATGGATGACCCGAAGGTCTTCCTTTTCTCTTGGCTGTCAGGGTCCAGTGCCTATGAACCACATCCTGCAAAACAACTTCCCTAGGCCACTCCCATTCTGCAACATAGTACTCTGGGGCTCTCTTCTCAAAGAAAATTCTTTTGCTCTTGAAATTTTGAAACTCTAAAAGGTGGAGTCCTACTGCTTCTTGTTATGCCCTCTGGCCATCTTTTCTCTTGTTCCTTTTCAGCAATCAAGATCTGCAGTGCAGAGCTATACTGAAGCCTTTTTCTTCTGGCCAAACTCACATTTCAAATCATTCTACTTGGATCTTTGCTCTGAATTCTCAATATATATCTGGCTAAAAGCCCACAACAAAAGTCATGCTATGATATCAACATTTGACTGCCTTGAAATTATTTCTACCAGATTAATTAGTCTGCCACCCTTAATCTCAGTCTCAGACACAGTCTTTGGACATGAGCAAAATGTAGACAAACTTTTTGCCAAGTCATAACACACATCTTCTAGAGTCCAACAACCAGTGTAGTTCTTCCCTGAAGAAACCTCCAACCGTGTTCTTTACTGGCATCATTTCTACCAGCCTTCTGGTCTTCTGGGCTTTGACCAGAACCTTTCACGTACAGTCTAAAGCATTCTAGCTCTGCTTTTCCAGCTGGCATCTCTGAAACTTTCCACTCTTCTCACAAACCAGTCCCAAAGGTTTCTGAACTACATGTTCATGTTCAGGTATAGTCACAGCAAAGACTCCACTTCCCTGGCACCAAATTCTGCCTTACTTTTTTCATTGTTGAGACAAAATACTCAACAAACAAAGATAAAGGAGGAAAAGATTATTTGGCTTACAGTCCATAATCAGCTGGCTCCAAGGCAGACAGGCAATAGTTAATGGCAGGCAGAATGTCACAAAAGCAACAAGAGACCTTAACAGTACCTTTCTGCCCCTTTTATCTTAGCCTGACTATGCAGGGTAGGTAGCACTCACGCTCTAAATTCTAGTGACCTTGATCCCAGGATTCCACCATGAATCAATTCCAGCTTTGCACACTGTAGATCCAGCTACCCCTGAAAAAGCCCCACCTATGACCTTATGAAGCTTTGGGGTGGGGTGGGACAGCTAGACCCATGTCCTAACAGTAACCTCCAAAGCAAAGTCATCAGAGGACACCCTCAGAGAGCCAAACTGTTTCTATGCATCTAAATTCCAAAAAACACATTCACGTTAGTTGACAGTAATAATAAAGATAGAATAAACTTCCTTAATTGTTCCTATGTACTGCATGCATTGTCATATATATACATGGCAGGTTGCAGGGACACATGTGCATGATGTGCATGCAGTTTACGGGTAGAAGACAAGGCAAGGAGGTGATTCTTAATAAACTGTATCATACATAGTACATAATTTAGTAAAATAACCTGGCAAAGAGAAAGAAAGCCAAAACTTTAAAAAAAAAAGAGAGAGAGAGAGAAGTTCTTCAAACTACAAATTAAGAACTACCCAAGCGCCTGTAATGACTACCACCAACATGGTTGGAATTTGGTCAGCTAAGAGTTGAGTGAGCAGCAACAAAATGAGATTAAACCTTTGAAAGAAGCAAGTAGTTTTAGTATTACATTGTATTTCCTCCAATACCACTATCAAATCCTAGGCTATTTGCAATGATCCCTCTTACAGCACCTGAAATGTGGCCAGTGGGATTGAGGAAAAAAAGATTTAAGTTTATTTAATTTTAATCGACTTAGATTTAAACAGCAACACATAACTACAGTATTGCACAATTTAGTTTGGAAAAAATTCTGTCAGACCACATTCCTACAACTTTTCAAATGTGTACTTCCTATCTGAAAGTTAGTACCTAAAGCACAGTATGCAACACCTTCCACGATATAAATGCAATTCCTTTATAATTTGTATGAATGATAAACCTGAAAATTTAAAAGTGCTAACCTAAAAACATGAGAATGTATATGGTAATTTCCCACAAGGGCAGGAAGCAAAATCATTAACACAGTCTCCTAAGTCAAATTTGGGGCTCACAGTTATTTTTAAATCCCAATTAATTAAAACTAAAACCTCCCGTTGGCTGCATCTTTGCTAGCATGCCAAATCTCACATCTAACCCCGAGACATGCACACGGCATAGATGCACCTAGCCCTTCACACAAGACCCTCTAAGTCCAGTACACGCACACACACCTTTCCACCCTGGCACACCTGCACCTCTAGGCTTGGTACACCCACAACTCCAAACCTGAGACACACGCACTTTCTCTAACCCTGGCACACACACATACCTCCTGCCCTGGCACGCACACACCTCTAAATCCGGTACATACGCATGCACACACACACACCCCTGCAAACCTGGAACACGTGCACTTCTGACCTTGGCAAAGGTGAATACTGTACCTTCCACCCCGGAGCACTCGCGTCTCTAAGCCCGGAACACACACATCTCCAAACCTGGGACGCGTGCTTTTCCTTACCCTGGCACACACGGACACCTTCGGAAGCCCCAAACACTTGATTCTCCTCCCACTTTGGCACTCGCAACTCTAAGCCGGGTGCACACACATCTGCTCCCCTGGGACGCGCGCACTTTCTCCCACCCTGGCAAGAGCGCTCTAAACGTGGTGCACACACCCCTCCAACCCTGGGACGCGCGCGTTTCCTCCGCCCCCGGCCCACCTGCTGCGGCGCCCGGCCCGCGCGCCCTCACCTTTCTCGCTGACGCTCTCGCTCTCCAGCTCCGCGTCCTCGCAGCTGGTGTACTCCGGCGTGGACACGCCCTCCTCCTCCGAGCTGCTCACCGACATCTGCCGCTTCTTACCGCCCCTCTTGGCGCGGTGCGGCTTGGGCGGCGACGGCCGCACGGACTCGGACTGGTCGGAGCTCAGCGAGTCGTTCCGCAGCATGGTCTCCGCCTTCTCGCGCTTGGCCTTGCGGACGAGCACCGCGGCGCCGGGCTCCAGGCGGCCCTGCCTGCGCAGCGGCTCGGGGGCGCGGGGCTCGGGGACAGCAGGCGCGGGCGCGGGCGCGGGCGGGGGGCGACCGGGAGGCTCGGCGGCGCGCTCGGGAGGCGCGGGCCGGGCGGTGGGCGCGCGCGGGCCGGCCTTGCCCTCGGGCGGCGCGGCGGCCTCAGTGCGCGGCAGCGCCACGTCGCTGTGGCGCCGCTCGTGCCGCGCGCGGGACACCCGGGCGTGCATGCGCATCTGCTGCTCCTCGGGCGGCGGCTTCACCGGGTACCGCGCCAGGTTCGGGTCGCTGCGGTACCGGGTCTGGTACTCCTCCTCCTTGCGCTGCTGCTCGGCCTCGGGGGCCGGCCCGGCCTCGCGCGTCTCCGGGCCGGCAGGCAGGTCCTGCAAGCGGCCCTTGTCCAGCCGCCGACCCTCGCGCCGGTCCTTGCGCTCGCGCTCCGCCGCCGCCGCGTCCCCGGGCTGCGCGGGGGTCTTGGACGCGCGTCTCCGCGGCTCGGCCCTCTGCGCCCCCTTGCCGTTCTGCTCCGAAGGCGCCGGGCCCTTCTTCCTGTGGTGCGCAAAGAAGGTCCAGAAGATGGAAGTTTATAAAACTGAGAACCAAGACCCGCAGACACTTTTCCTCCGCCTTCCGGCCTTAACTCATTTCAAGTTACAAGACCATGCTGATCAGATACCAAGGTGCTGAAACTACATCAGACCAGCCTGCATACATAATGGCTTTGCAAGCAGGGCCCCTTTCATGAATCCTAGGTATCTAGGTATTCCTGGACTTAAAAATGTGTTTCCACATTTTAAAATTTGCATTTTAACCAAATCCATAAAGATCATCGATATGTTAATTAACTAGATGGGCAGATTTTAAGCAACCCTCTGCTTGTCAGTCAAATGTTTTAGAGGAAAATAAAATAAATAATATACTAGCAAAAGATAATGTAGAGATCGCACCTCGCTTACAAATATATACTTCCTCGCTATATGACAATGTGTATGACAATTTTTTACTATAACTGAAACTTTCTAAGGAATGCAAATACAAATATGTCCATTTCAGAAACCAAACCTAATAGCACATCGTAGAACAAACTGGTTTTGGCTTGATCACCGACCCCCACATGCTTTTAGGTGAGGAAACAAGAGTTAACCATGGTTTACATTTTTAATTCCTCAAGTTAAAATAATAAGCAATACTGACATTCTTGAAGTCTGTTTTTCCTCCCGCCCTCCCTACCATTCATTTAAGAATAGGGCCCGAAAGAAGGACCCAATCTGAACTGTACTCTTCCCTCTACCCTGTGCAAGGCACTGGCAGTGCTGAAAGTAAGGGAAGACGCTTAGCAGCGTGTGCATGCAGTCAAACAACATGTATCTATCTCCTTCAGTCCTTCTCTGTACACTGAAACACACTTAATTTGAAGAAGTTCCCGAAACTGCAAAAATCAGGGGCCTTGCCTAAGCATTCTGAGCTCACAGCCTCTAGTGTGTGGTTAAAACAGAGGACGCTTCAGGCTCCTGTTGGAATCCGAAGGTCCCCAAGGAGGTCCCGCCCTTCAGAGGTGGAACATGATCTGATTGGCTGTCCAAAAGTAGACGTCAGGAGAAAAGATTAAAAAAAAATACAAAACGGGGAAGAGCGGGGTAGTTTCTGTTGCGGGTTCGTAAACGTGCAACTGCTAAAGTGTGTTGTGGGGTGGGCGTGAGCACAGGCTGATGGTAGAGAGAACACACAAAGAGTTTGTCATGGTACTGGAAAGCGAAACAAATACAGAGAGGTCTGCTTAGGGCATTTAGCTCACTGGGACCCTTTGAAATGAAATGGATTTGGGTCTGAAAGGATGGAAAGGTGGAGTTGCTGTGTAAGGCATGGATGGTGATCCTGTATCAATTACTATCAAGTACAGTTTCTTGTAAAGTGTGATGTTTGCATGCACACGTTTGCCAGCTCATTGAAGCCTAGTTAGTTGTGTTTGATGGGGTTTATATTGAGTCAACTTACTTCTCTTGGAAATCAGGTAAAGAGACCTGGTGAGCACTGTAGGGAATACTGCGCATGAAGACGCTTTGGGAGAGGCCAGCATGGTGCCAGCAGGGAGGCGTTCCCCAGCCTCTCTCCTTGGGCTTCGCTAACTACAGTTCTGTCGTTCCTGACTTGACTTTGCTCCCACTGGTCAGTACACAAAACACGAAGGAAGGAGACTCCAGCAGCTGAAAATAGGTTGTCATCCTTTCCATCCTGAGTCTTCCTGAGGCTGTGTCACCTTTTACCTTCTTCTCCCTACCCTCCCCGCTTGGTCCTACACCTCCAGTTCTTCACTGTATATCATCCATACATGCACTTCCCTGTTAGTGTTCATCCAATAAGTGAAAGCACATTTCATCTAAAAAGTTTTTCACTATACATCGGAAACAGAACTCTTTTCTTTACTAATTTTACAGGTCCCAATCCTTCATCTATTGAAAGATATGATCTTCTAACCAGTCCCAAACTACGGCTGCAAAATATTTGTTTGTTTTTCATCCAGGACAGTTGGTCACCAAATGCTATTAATTCTTCCTTCCCTAAGGTATGTCCTTCTATCTTCTTTTCAAGTAGTTAAGATACCCTGATTCTCCATGGAATATGTATTACTTCTACCCTATCTATCCCCCCTAAAACTCCTAGATGTCTTCTTAACTCAGAAGCCTTTTTTCCAGCGGCCTCAAATTACTCCCTGTATATTTTCTAGCTTTGATCAAATCAGCTCCTGGTTAACCACCCACGATTCTGTCTTCCCTGGGATATCATGTGCTCTCATCCCCAGGATCTGTAAGAAAAGCAATCATGGTCTAATCATCATTGTACCCTGTGCTTCCAAGCACAGTGGTTGCTTATGGTAAATACATAATGTCAAAGCATTGAATGCCTACCATGTACCAACCTTAGGATATACATTCTTTTTTAGTACCTGCCACAATACTATATGATATTGTGGCAGATCTAGGAAGGTAATCCAGACCTGTTGAACTCTGAAGTCCTTGATGTTATTGTATGAGCTTTGTCTGAAAACAAGAGCAAAAGCTTTCCTTGGGATCTACTTCTACCCAGTGGGATAAATAAGAGTTACATGGATAAAAGCAACCAAACCTAGTCCAAATTTTAACAGCAATCTCGTCCCTCACGCTTTGAGCCTCCTGGAGGCAGAAGCCCTTTATTAGCATGAATTTGTGGTACACAGCATTCTGCTGGGGCAGAAATATAATTTTTAATGAATCAAACAATTGAAGTAAATTTCCAGATAGTACTATCTCTTGCCTAAATTTCAGTGGCTTTCCCTTATGCCTAGGAAAAATCTATAAAGTGTAACATGTCATGCACTGCCTCACCGGCTACCTCTCGCCCTTTCTCCCTCTGCTACCTACAGTGGAGCTAATGGTTATCCTTTAGGAAGTCCCCACACCTGCTTCCTTCAGGCCACACATCTGGGCAGATGCCAGGAGTACGCTGCTTCTAATAATTCCCTAATCGCCTTTCAGAGCATAACATAAAAGAAACATCTCCAAAGAAGACTTCTCTCCTATTGCTTTCCATAGATCAGGTTCCCCCATCATATTCTTTCAGAGTGCACTTCCAATTACGGGACAAAAATGAACAAAGATCTAAGAGTTTTTTCTGGATTCAATATTAGCAGTCAGTAATAGGTCAATGAGCTTAGGTGTGTATCTGTGCATGATAGGAAAGAAAAACTTTTAACAAAGGGATCCCGTGGGATGGTGCTTTCTAGACAGAGAGCCTGGGCCTGGCATTGCCTTCCCTGTGGGGTCTGAGAAACATCCTTTCCACAAACTCCTCCTGAACTGAGGAGTGGTCCATAAATACACTGAATATCTAAATCTTTCAAAAGCTTATTACAGTAAGAGACACCATGCAAAGAAGGATGAACTCAGTGTGTTCAAAATGAGGAGACATTTTGAGTATTTTGAGAGGAATTAGTGGCCATGGGTCATTTACTGTGATAATTTTTAAAAATTTAAACAATCATCATATTTGTGATCGCCGATCAACCTTTTCCAGGAATTTCTGTCAAATGTATGTTCCCATCTTCAATAATCTCCACAACTGGCACCCTGTAACTTCTGGCTCTTCCCAAAAGTCAAAATAACCATGAAAGGTAAACATGTGGAATGGAAGACATCGAGGCAGGCATGACAGCACAACAAAAGTCACTTAGGGGAAAGGACTTCTGGTACTGCCTCAATAAATGGCAAAAACAACAGGATGAGTGTGTTAGATGTAGGTGGGGGATTCTGAGGAGGATTCATGGCCCTGTATCTTTTACTATGACCATTATTTTAATGAAGCACTGACTATATTTTTGCACCACACCTTGTGGAAGTGTACTGCTTGAGAACGAGTTTACTCCGCAAGTAAGACCTGGACTTTTGCTGACAGTGCCCATGCCCGTGAAGTATTACCTCTCTCTTGGAGGTTCGCTTCTAGACCTGGAGGAAGCCTGCTTCTGCTCAGGCCCCAGGGCCTTCGGGGAGGGCTCCACCGCTTTACTCCTGTCCTGCGCTGCGACGGGAGGAGCAGCGTCCTGGGAGGTGGCCGCTGCGGTGCTCAGTGGTGTCTGGGACCGTGACCGCTCCTGGAGTCTCGTTTTCCTTTCTCGGGGCCCCTCAGAGCCAGCGCCTGTGGCTGTATCACTCAGGGCTCCATCCTGACTTGGCTGCTGGGGGCCGCTTCCGAAGAACCATGCCCCAGATTCGGTTAGGATTTCTTGTTGCTTTCGACATAAATTGCATACCCACATAACCTGTGCGCAGAAGAGAGAACAATGTCAGTTTTCCGTGCTACTTGGAGGTCATTTATTTTCCATACATTATAAAGAGAAAGAAAAATGCCCTCATGGTTTGCTTTGAACCTTTGTGAAGTTGATGCTTGCGCAAATTACTGTCAAGTCTGAAAGGCTGGACTATAGGAGTCATGTGAAACTAGGCTGCTTCTGGGAAACCAAAGCAGAACTTCTCCTCTTCTTTAAGAATTCTGAGATTTGTTTTACCATGCATCTGTCATAGCTTGTATGACCGACTCTGAAGTTTTGTGTAAAATATCTGTGAGTAATTCACTTAGAATAACTATTCTAAGTGAATAGTTGATAATTGATCAGAAAGCTATTGGGGAAAAAATCCTTCTAGAATCAATATTCATATATCTAAATCTTATATAGCAAAGGATTTCAAAGATGTCTATCTTCTCAAAAATCATATATTATTAAAGTCAATAGTGAAAGTTATACATGCGAGCAAGCATAGGCATAAAAGACAAGGTCAGGCTGCATTTTTTTCTAATTTCTTAGCAATAAATGAACCTCAAGCTTATCGCATGCTATAAGTTTCCACGTGCACATTTACTAAAGTAATAAATACGAGGTAGGTTTAGTCATAGGTTGCCACTCCAATGCAATAATTCCTTAGGAGAGGTACTCTGGAGTATTTAGAAACATTGATAAATCATTAGATACGAGCACTTAAACTTACGTGTTTGCTCTTCTCTTGATGTTGTTTAAAATGAATACAATAATAAGGACAATAATCATAACAAAACCATGGAGCCAATAACAAGAAGAGTGACAAGTAGCAGCCACAAGGCACCTCTATGAACATTCTCTTTAAATAAAGAACGTGAAACAAGCAATTCATCACATAAGCCTCTTTCAAAACCACCTACAGATGACAGCTGCAGTGTAAAGTGCTAGCCAAGAAGAGCTGTAGATTGCATCCGCATCCCCATCTCCTTCGACTGCTCGTTCAAGTCCCTCAGAAGTCCTGCTTCCTGAACGGGGGCAGATCCAGAGTCACAGTGGAATGGGAAATACTCTGGGATCAAGACTTCCACAGAGACTGGCACTGAGTCTCTTCTCCCCCGAACTTTGGGTGAGGACAGGAAACGTGTCCCCTCTTTGATTCTTGGGCTGTCCCTTTAGCTGACCAGGCAATATTAATAAAAGCATCTCAAATGATGGGGTTCAAGAAGATTGGGTTAACATTTTAATCTTTTAAATCAACCAAGTAGACATGAGACTGGAATTTCCTAAATAATAAGCAAATTTTCACCAATCATGAAAAATAATTCCTTTAAGTACTTATAGGTATGTATGAAAATAGCACATTGAAACTTAACATTTTATGACATTAATAGGCAGTAAAACATACATTTAAAAATAGGACCCTTTCCACAGAAACTTTAAGGCATATTTAGGATACATATGCACCTCCTGCTGAGTGTGGTGGTGCACACCTATAACCCAAGCACTGTAGAAGGCTGAGGTGGGCAGGATTAGAAGGGGCAGCCCGACGTGAGCTACTGAGCAATTTAGTGAGACTTAGCTCAAAAGAAATAAAGAAAAAAGAAAGAGAAAGAGAAAAAGAGAAAGAAAAAGAAACAGAGAGAAAGAAAAAGGAAGGAAGGAAAGAAGGAAGGAAGGAAGGAAGGAAGGAAGGAAGGAAGGAAGGAAGGGAGGGAGGAAGGAAGGGAGGGGTAGGGAGAAAGGGGAGAGGGAGGGAGGGAGGGCAAGCACTCTGGTTGTGTAGCTTAATGCAAAGACCCCAAGTTCAATGCCCAAGACCACAAAGAAACAGAGGCAGGGGAGAACTCCTCTAAAACTATACAGAAAACACAATACAATTTAAAAATGTTTCCAAAGTGTCACTACTCTAAATAAAAAACCAGAAAGAAACATAATAAAACTTGTAGAAAACACAAGTAAAGGATACTCTTCCTTGTATATCTATTTTTTTTTTTTTTTTTTTTTTTTTTTGCGGTACTGGGGATCGAACTCAGGACCCTGTGCTTGCTAGGCAAGCACTTATTCCACTGAGCTATATCCCCAGCCCTTTCCTTGTATATCTAAATACTTTCTAGAAAATTGTTACCACAAGCTTACTTATTGCCTCATATTTTTAAATGTATAAAGACAGATCAATGAAAAGATATTACCAGATTTGGCCAAGTTTTAAATTTTGCATATGTGCAGAATTGCTATAAAATCAGTTAAAGCAAATAAATAATATTATAGTTAATTTTCACATTTTATCTAATTTCATTTCCAGGTTAGCAAAGGTGTATAATTACTAGATAAATGAAATCAAAATAAGTACTTTACATAATTGTTTTCAATATGTTTGTTCTTTAACCTCTGTCATGCTTCATTTATTTTGTCTATTTATAATATCTACATGAATATTATTTAGTTCCAGAATTCCCCCACACCCTCCTACAAGTTTAAAACTTATACTACACCAGTTTAAAATTTGTACTTCAACATCTATGTAAAGTCAATCTAGCCTCTAATTTAAAAACAAAATTAACCAGGCAAGGTAGGGTAAGATTGTAATCCCAGCAATCCAGAGGCTGAGACAGGAGTATTGCCATGAGTTCGAGGCCAGCCTGTGCTACATAATGAGACCCTGTATACACATATAAAAAAAATACAACACAAAATTAAACATAAAATATTGAGTCAATTTTTATTAAAATACTACCTCCCAATATCCCAATTTATTTGAGTTATATAAATTATTCAGATCACAAAGATTATTGAATAAGAAGGAAATTCCTCTTATGATTGTAAAGCACAGAGAAATATATGAAGTTGTATGAAACACAGTTCATACCAAATATGGCAAACATGTCCAAAAGCAAGACAAGTACTATCACAGTTATGTCTATTTAATATTATCTTTCAGAACTAAGTGTATTAAGTATTTTATTTGTCTAGAGGTATACACAATGCAAAAGTTGATGAGAAGACATTATTAACAGATTTTTTTTTTATAAAAAGAGGGTAAGGCAGAGCACTATGTCAAGCAAAAAATGTTATTTATTTAAAACCCAAGCACACCTTGAGGAGAGTTCCTCATGCATGATTATATCCTGATTAAATACTATGGGATGTATTCCAAGCCAATCTAAACTAAAGAAGTTCTGTGCAATAATTTATCTTAGCAGCGCACAGATGTTAAGCAATCCAATACAAATGCAAATGAAATTTTGCTGTGATATGACATGGCTACCCAAACTCCGTGTCATACATCAGGAAAATGAAGAACAACTGAAAATTTCATTCTGAACTTTTGCTCTAACAGCATTCTAAAGTATGCCTTCCCCCACTTCATGAATCATGAAGGAATACAATAGACCATTTTGTAAAACCCATAGGATTTTGTTTTTTTATCCAGAAGAATAAAAATTATACCTTTTACTATTGATTTACAGCACGACCATAGATAGAACTCTGAGTTTGGTAGAAAAGAAATCTATACAGACTGAAGAAATACTTTACGCTTGCTTTTCCATGACGTGTTTCTGGATGATGATACACAGAATACAAGAAATACGCCTTAGGTGACTCTGTTTTTGTGTGTGCACAGTGCTAGGGATCGAACCTAGGGCTTGTGCCTGCTGAGCAAGCACTATACCTTGCGCCAAATCCTCAGGCCATAGATTGGCTCTTGATGATACTACTGGGATTATTCATCAAAGCAAGGTTCAGAATTTTTACATCAGCACAAACATCTCACTTATAAGAACCTACTTGAGCACACACTTACAATCCCAGCACTTGAGAGGCTGAGGCAGGAGGATCGTTGCGAGTTCAAGACCAGCATGGGCTACAAAGTGAGTTGAAGACCAGCCTGAACTACATAGCAACACCCTGTCTCAAAAAGATAAAATACAAAACAAAACCCTGAGATGAGATCCCATTTATATAACAGTAAATAAAATTACAAAGCCATAAGCTCTACAACCAAAAAAGGAACTTCAAAAAGAGAGATACTGCCAGGGGTGGTGGCTCACACCTGTAATCCCAGCACTTGGGTGGCTGAGGCAGGAGGATCGTCACAAGTTCAAGACCAGCCTGAGCTACAAAGTAAGCTCAATGCCAGCCTGAACAGCATAGCGAGATCCTACCTCCAAGAAAAAAAAAGATACTAACAAATTTCTGTGTTACTAAGTGTATGGAAAAGAGTGGAAACGTGAAGAAATCTGTATCTTAAACCACAGATTCAGAGGGCTTGAGTTAAGAAGGGAGCCAGTCTCCTCAGCAGAAGGCAGAGAGCTCTAGATTGAAATTGGCACCTAGTACCACAGATGTGCAAAGTGGAGTGGAGGGAGACTGTTTCACATCTAACTTAGCTTTCTGTTCATTTGCAATTCTTCTGTATTACTTTGGCTCAGACAGTGCTTTGAAGAATATCCACTTTATTTTCATCAACTACTTATATATAGTTGAACATATATATTCTTTTGAACTCTCAGAATTTGCCTTGATGTCTGATAAGAGGGATCTACATTAGTGTTTTCCATAGCTGGTTCCAACATGATTTAATGTATAATGCCTTGCTATACTCTTGCAAGAAGTTTGGTCTCTAGGTTTAAATTGCCTGTATTCCCACCTAAGATATACCATTGGTCTGCATTTTACTCAGGCTGAGTTGGAGTGCTTTCCTAAGGCTCAGGACCACTACTGACAGAGTAGGGTAGTAACAGTTACTATCTGATTGAACTGTTTTGAAGTTAAATGAGATATTCCATCTAAGTTGCTTACTTTGTCATCTGAAATCTAATAACTACTTATTTGGGCACTCAATCACCGCTAATTAGGCTAATAATTATTTTAATAATCACACACGCATATATTAACAATCATCACACATACGTAGTCTTCAAGAGGCATCTTATAAGGCAATTATATTTTGTTCCACAGCGGTACAAATATACCTATGCACACTTACTGAATCACAGTACATGACTCAGAATCTGTATCATTCTAACTTGATTTTGTAGATGGTCCCATGATGTAGCTTTCCCTGGTTGTGTTTCTGTAAATGTCTAATCCCCTTGCTGCCTGGAATCCATGCACTTCACAGCACAGAAGCAGCACTCAGTACTGAGTGGCATGAAGGGAGAGGCCCCCGGGGGGTGAATTAGCTGGCCTGAGTCCTCTGTCCTACGCAGCCCTGACTGGATTATTCCTCCGTGCTTCATTTTCCTCATGTGTAACAGGGAGAAAATAAGAATAGCAAAGATGATTTCATGGAATCAATCTGAGGACTACATGAGCTAATCTATGTAACTGTGTTTGATGCAGAGCAAACGCTACCAATAGTATTAACAATATATAAAATAACTGCTTGTGTTGGTCACTTTCCCTTTTCTGGGACAAAACAGCAAAACAATCAACTGAAGGGAGGAGAGGTTTGTATTGGATCACGGTTACAGAAGATTCAGTCCATGGTTGGCTGCCACGAGTGTATGTGCCTGTGAAAACAAACAAACAAACAAACAAACAAACGGAAAAAGAATGGTGAAGTTTCGGGGCATGCTTGGTGTATGATGAAGGGCATTCCATGTGGTGCTTGTGGGGTTCAATTGAACACCGACTGGTCACAAGAAAACTGTATTTGAGGAGGAATTAGTTACACAGATACCTGAAGAAAGGACATCAGGCTACAAAAACAGTCAAGGAAAGGACCTTGCGGAAGTCCCTGTCTTGTGATTTCAACAAACACTCGGTGCCAGGTAGGTGAAGGGCCAAGTCAGGCATATAGGACATGCAAGAGGGTGGAGACAAAGTGGAGCTTGCGCTGGTCTTCATGAGCCATAGCAAAGAACTGGGGCTTTTATGAAGAGCAAAATGTGGAAGACTTTGAGCAGAGAACTGATCTGATGAATCAAGTTTTCATAGGATCCCTCTGGTTGCTGTGGTGACAATTAGATGGAGAAAATCATTTGCGGGCTCTTTGTGAATTTAGTTCTAATATTATTTATATGCTCTTTTAGCTCCTCTTTGCCAGGCATGCCCCCATCCCTCAGGTTATATTCTGGTGTCCTTCCGTTGGAGGGGCAGCCCTTTCATATATGTAGCACAGGACTCAGCTGTATTTTCTATTTAACTGAGCAACTCTGTGTTTTAATAGAGCCTTCACCTTTATGTCTCACATAGTCAGGCGGTCCTCTGTTCATCAAAAATGAGTGCATAAACTAATTTGAGGACAACAATAGGCAATGGAACAACCATGGTGAATTCCTGCCATCTTGTCTAGTGAAACTCTGTGCTATCTCTAGTATTTTATCTAATAATTATTTTTTATTCTCTTGAATGGTTTAAACAATCTTCCATTCTTACATCTGGTCATCTGAGTAGCATTGTTGAAGATAACAGTATATAATATAACAATCACTGTTAATTCCTATCATTTTGTCTTGAAACCCTGTGTCACTTTCAATGTTCTTGCTTTGGTTTGTTTGTTTTTGTGATGTTGGCATGCTGTTATTGTTCTTTTTTGCTTTTTCTCATTTACTACTTTCTCTAAAACAAAACAAATGAATGCATAGACTCTCACGGGTTCCACTGCTTCTTTCCAGGGAGGACTTCGCTCCAATGCTGACCCTTCCTTTGTTCCCCAGGCCTACCACACTCCTCTGTCCTCTTGGCATACAACCACAGAAGCATATCAAATAATCAGTACTTTTAGTGAAAGAAATTTGCCTGTCAACCTATCTTCCCCCACATCACCTCTTTCTCTACCCTCTTTAAAATAAGTTGCTTGTTAATGTAATCCAAACTCAAACCCTCTTCACATCCTCAGAGCTCACCATCTTTGAAGTCTGATGTCCATCTTCACAACTGTATCTTCTTTCTGACATCTGTAATCCCTTTCATTGTGACAATTCCATCTAAGGACACTTCAGTAGCCCTTCCCTTGCTGAGCTCTTTTTGAAAATTGGGAATTTGTGACCAGCCCTCTTTTCTGACTTCTAAAATTCCATGACAGTTTTCTTTTCTGGTCTTTTTATGTGTGTCACTTCTTATATTCTTGGCGAAAGTTTGCCTTCTTGATAAATGTTATACAAGGGTTTATTTTATTCTTCTATAGCTCTTTAGCCCCCAAAGGCTCCACAGGAGAGCCAAACAGGATCTCAAACATTTTTTCCCAACTCCCTCTGAAACAGTAATTTGTTTGATAAATTATATTTGTGTCTACTACATTAGCATAGCACTTGTATGATAAAACATGCAGAGTAGAAATGAAAATGAATAAGATAAAAAATATAAATAAAATTTTTATTTTGTACCCAAATAGTCTTGCTATAAAAACTGACTAAATCATAATTTCTACCTCAATACAATACTGTTTCAGTACCCAAATCCTTATATTCTATCATTTACTTGATGTGGCTACTAGAATATCACCCAAGAGCCTCCAGTGTAACATATCAAAAAAGATGCGATCGTGTTTTCCATGAAAGGCGTTTTTGTCCTATTAGCAGTTTGTCTTGGTAGACAGTATAACTAGTCAGTCAGTAACCCACGTCATTCATGTGAATCTGGTTCTAGCTGAGCTTCTTAATCTTGTTCATCCCGATTCCTACAATGCTCTGCCTCACTTTTAGCCCCTCATATCTCCTCCCTGTGTACCGGCTTACTAGGGGCTGCCACCATTCCCTTCTACTGGGATTTCTGTACCAATAACCTTATTTCACTGCCTTCCCTCTTTTATTGCTTCTGCAGCAAATACTGTACCATCTTTAGACCTTTCACAAGTTACAATTGCTTCTCAGAGTCCTCAGAGAATTAAAGTACTGCCACTAAGCACACTCCACTTCTTTCCAACGTTTCCATCATGGGTCTCAGCAGCAGTTTCCCCCCTACACACATTCCCTTAGCCAGTGTTCTGACCACTGTGCTCATTCTGTTTGCATCAGATGTCATCTCCAAGTGCATTATGTACACTTTATTACATCTGCATTATTGACACCTGACACAACTTCATATGCTCACTTATGCTGTAAAATTTTCATGTTGATATTATCCCTGGTCAAAATGTATACAAAGAGTTACACCACAGTACTGAGTTACATGTTCAATATCATATTCCTAAAATTTGCTATTTTGTTGCCTATTTTAAATGGCCTCTCCTAGTTACAAGAAGATGAGAAACAAAATGCTCTGTCTTTATATTTGTTTTTATGGCTATGAAACACTAGAACATGCTATATAATTTAACTGTATGATGCTATAATTGCCTCCAGTGTATTTAAATTTGTCCATAAAAATTTAGTGAGAAAACATAACACATATTTTTGTTGAATGATTCACAATGATGTACTCTAAAATACTGACTCAACCAAAATATCTAAAAATATATGTGTAATTATCTATGGTAAATACTCATTAAAAATAGTCAGGTTTCTAAGTTTCTTTTAGCAGCACATCAGTATATATAAATGGATGCATATGGAGTATATATATATATATATATATATATATACATATACATATATATACAGTATTAACCTGAACACACATTTTTTTTCAGGTCAGATGGAACAGTCACCTATGTACACCATGAGGCAGCTATTAAAGAAAAACAATTAGAAAGCATTAATCAAAATAGCCTAACTTTTGAAATTAAGCAATACACACCTATGTACTCCAACGCAAAAGAAAGAAATCACAAGAGTAATGGAAGTGTGTTTTAATTTGAATGAGAATAAAAATGTAACAGATCAAAATGTGTGAGCACCTTTTTGGGAACAAATTACTGCCTTCAAAAAAACTTCGTTGTAAAAAAAATAATTCAAAAGCCAGTGATCTAAATTTCCAGTTTATGGGCCAGGATGTAGCTGAGAGGCACAAACACCTGTCTGGTAAGTGCAAGGTCCTGAGTTTGATTCCTGGTACAAAAAACTAAAATTAAATTTCCAATTTAGGAAGAAATATAAAGGCAAACTAAGGTAAAGAAGAAAATAATGAAGATGAATGCAAATCAAGTAAATGTAAATGTTAAGAAATAAACAAAAGAGAAAATTAAAACAGAAATAAGCTCTTTAAAAAGATTATTAACATTAACAATCTTACTTGACCAGTCGAGAAAAATCATTCAAAATATATAATTATCCAAAGAGGGAAAAACACCACAGATCCTAGATCCATTAAAAGGACAAATAAGGACACACATGATGAACAACTTTATGCCAATAAACTTAATGAAATGGATTCAGTAGTAAAAATCATCAAATTGACTGAGAAATAGAAACCTTGAATACCCCTATAGCTATTAATGAAGTTGAGTTCATAAAAAAGCTAATTTACAATGAAAATGCCAAAATCAGATATTGTCACTGACAAATTCCTTGAAACACATTTAAAAATTGAATGAAAACTATACTCATGAACTTTGTGATTTAAAAAGAGAAAAAGTTACTACTACCATTTCTGAATTCATTTTTTAAGGTGAGCCTACGCTTGACATTAAAGTCCTAGTCCAAGGAGTTGTATTATTTAAAAAAATTAAAAACCATAATTTTCAAAATTCCTTATAAAATGTAGCAAAGTTAATCCAATACTGTGTAACTATATAAAAACTTTTATTACACCACAACAAAGAGAGATTTGTACTAGCTTTGTGATAGATATAAAAATATATATGAAATACATGTGCATTAGCTATATTAATTATATATGAAAAATTGACAAAATCCACCACTTTTTAATGATAACACTGCTCTGGAGACTAGAAGCTGAAAACCTAGAATTTTAGAACGTTTTATAGTACATCTTTAAAACCTGCCACTACCAGCAAAATGATGAAAGCCAAATGCCTTCTACTTTAGATCAAGATCGAGGCAAGTATTTCTTGTCTTAATCACTCTATGCATATTGCAACTGATGATGTATACACAAAGTAATTTTTAAAAACTGAAAATATGGGAAAAAGTACACATTTACAGAAGTGATGTCGTTTATGCTTAGGATAGTGCACATAGGAAAGTATAAAATCTATAAAACACTACTGGGACTAAGAAATAATTTTATTAATAAGCAGGGTTATGAGTCAATATATATTATTTTTATTTTGACACACTATCAGCATTTAGAATGTTAATTTCAATACCATTTATAAAAACATAAAGATCAAAATACTTAAAGATCAATTTAACAGAAGATGTACAAGAGCTCTAAATTAAATTTTCAAAACACTGCTAAGAAAAGTTCATGAAGACTGCTATGGACTGGACAGTGTGTTCTTCAAGTTAGTACATTTGGATGAAGGAGGGGAGAGGAAAAAGAAAGAAGGAATAGGGAAAATAGGTATATGTATACACAGGATAGCTAGGATAAATGTACTACTAATATCTCTTGGTTTGTTGAAAGGATCTGTTACTGTGTAATTGTTTGATCAATCTTACATGCCTATATCTGGCTATATGTGCAACCATTTTGAAGATAACATGATGTAATATAACAACCATTGTTACTAACCTATCACCATGTCTTGAAATTCTGTGTTATTTTTATTGTTCTCTATGCTGTTTTATGTATTTGCTTCTGTTATTTTGGTTTTTCTTTTCTCTTTAAAATGAAAAACAAAATTTATACGTATATACAAGTGTAGCTGGGATAGGTGTATTGCTGATGTCTGTGGACTGATGTCTGTGCTGATGACTGTGAAAGGAACAGTGCTTAAAAGTTTCTTTTTTCTTGACCAATTTTACACACATGAATCTGGTAACTGGAATGACTGATCTGAAAACAACAATATGCAGTATAAGAACCATTGTTGAACTCTGATCATCTTGTATGATGAAGCTCTGCATCATTTCCAATTTTTTTATTATTTCTTGTTACTGTCTTTGTTTGATCAATGTTAACATTCTTATATCTGGTGGACTGAGCAACTTCATTGAAGATAACAGTATTATCTTAAATGATAATTCATATCATTTTTTTTGAGGTTGTGTATCATTTTTGTTGGTTTTGTGTTGTTTTGATTTTGTCTTTACTGTTGTTCTGTTAGTTTTAAAATCTTTAAAACAAAAATATATAAAATAGGAAAACTGGTACATTTAACCCTAAAGCAATCAAGATATTGTACTGGGAGATGACATCCATAAATACAAGGTTAAGAGTGGTCAATGAGATTGTAAGAGTAAGACCTTGACCCAGTAGGATTAACACCCTTAGGCAAAGAGACCCAGCAGAACAAGCCCCTCTGCAAGAAGGTAGGGTGAGGACAGGGTGCAGAGGTAACAACTACAAAGCAGGAAGGACTATCCCACTAGAATCAACCCTGCAGACACCTTGATCTTGGGACTTCCAGACTCCAGAACTATATATAAAAAAATTTCTATTATTACCACTGCCCAGTGATATTACTGTGATAAGGCAGCACAAGCAGGTGAACACAAAGGCCAAAATAAATGTTACATATGCCACCCTCGATGACTGGAAAACATTGTTGCTAATTGAGGGACTAGTAGGAAACTTTGGGTATTCATTCCTTCTGTGTTACTCATGATTCTGAAAGTAACTTCATCCTCTGAGATTTCCCCTTGAAAGGTTTCCCACTTGTATGATTCTCCTGTGTCCCAGCAGCATCATTTTCCCCTCTTTTACCTGTCTACACCTAGGTGTGTTTACGGCCTCTCAGTCCCAAACCAGTCCAACTCATGATTGGATTAAAGTGATCTGCCTCTAGCCTTACTGCCCATAAGAAGCAAAAGTATATCGTCTCTGCTGGACGACAGCCTCTAGTATTGATAATACTAGAGTATTATCAATTTTTCATGAAAAATACAGCACATCCGTATAGAGAGTGTTGTACAGAGTAGGTAAAAATAGTGCAAAGACACAGAGATAGAGAGACGGAAAGACAGAAGGCAAGAGGGCAAGACACAGAGAGAGGTGTTGGGGAGACACCCACCAGAGTACAGGAAGTATTGCGGTGGATTTATCAGGCGCATATTTCAATATGCAGTCCACTATGTTCAATACATTAGTTGACAAAATAGCAAGTTGCTACACAGAGAACCTAAAAGTACATAAAAATCAAATGACATTCTGAAACTAAGAAGTAAATTAACTAAAATAATTAAGAACTGTATACCAGTAGCCTGGTACACTTTTAAATTAGGCAAAATAGAAGATCAAATTAGGAACTTACATTAGGATAAAATATAAAGGCAAAAGTCAGGAGAGAAAAAATGGTGAAATACAAAACAGAGATGATCTTAGGAAACATCTGGGACATGGTTCAACATATGTTATGTGGCTGCAGGGAGGGACTCAATATGAGGAGAAAGCAATATAAAGGCTACAGCTTTCCTAAATCAGTTGTCAAACACTGAACACTGGTGTAACTTCTAAAATTCCAGTGTTGAAGTCTAAGTTCCCAATTCAATTGGAATTTTGTGACTTTTGAAAGGCAGTTAGGTTTAGCTCAGATCATGCTGGTGAAACTCCTTTGATAGGATTAGTGCCTTTTATAAACAGAGGAGATGGGGGCCCATTCTCTCTTCGCCTCCCCCCTCCCTCTTTCCCCCTCCTCCTTCTCCCCCTCCTCCTCCTTCTCCCCCTCCTTCTCCTTCTCCTTCTTTTCTCTCTCTCCCTCTCTCCCTCTGCCCCTCTCCCCCTTCCCTTCTCTCTCCTTCTCCTCCTCTCTCCCCGGAAACCTGTGAATCAGATCCCCTTCAAACACCAAATCTGCTCTCACCTTAATGTTGAACTTCTACTTTCCCAAATTATAAGAAGAGAATGTTTGCTGCTTTTAAACTACCCAGTGTGTATTCTGGTACAGCAGCCTGTACTGGGACACCAATAAAAAACATTGTGCCACAGATTGAAGAATTGCTGCAAACTCAAGAAAAACGAATACAAATAAAACACCACCCAGGAACCTCATAATAAAATTATAAACCAAGAGCAAAGCTTTCAAAATGGCCAGAGAAAAAAGACACATGTTTATAGGAGTAAGGATAAAATTGGTAACTGGCCTCTTAACAAAAATCAGATGAGGAGATTAATTAGGTTGGGTGATATGGGAAAATAATGGCAACTGGAATTCTATTATAGCAAAAACAAAATTCCTTAAAAAGAAAGAAAGCTATTGTGAGTAAACCTACGGAAACGTATAGTGAATGGGGTCACAGGAGAGGGAACACTATGGAGAATTTTCAGCAGAAGTAACATGAAGCCAAACTGGGACAAAAATATAAGAAATTAATAGTTGATAAACCTAATAAATATCGATGGCAAGTAAGAATAAGTTTAAATATTTATCATAGAAAATCACAGTGACAGCATTAAAGGTTGGAGAACATAAGGTGTACTACCGTGGCATATTTTCCAGGAAGTAGTAAATATATTCATGTGTATTAAGCGTTAATAATGTAAGACTATATGAATAACAAATAAATGCATAAACAAGGAGTATCACTGACAAATTAGTGGATGAATAGAAAGCTAAATATCGTTATTCAAAAGACGGTAATAAATGGAAAAAAATCTCTTTAATTGCTTGATCAATCTTGCATCCTTACGTCTGGTAATGTGGGCAACTTTGTTGAAGATAACAGTATGTAATATAACAAGTATGTTAATTCTTACCGTTTTGTTTTCAAACCCTGTATCATTTTATTGTATTTGTGCTGTTTTGTTTTTGTCTTTCTTGTTGTTATTTTGTTATTCTCTTTAAAAAATAAAATAAAATAAAATTTGAGATACTGCTTAACCAAAAAAACATGAATGGAGCAAATTTAAATACAAATACAGCGCCACTTGCATACTATATAAACAAATTAAAGCAGATTTTTAAAAAACATGCTAGATTTTTAAAAATTAAATTAATTTTAAATGAATACATAAAAACACCAAATTGCACACATTAATGAGTGCCTTGTGATACTCTGATACATGTATACATCATGTAATGTATAAATAAGATTAAATGTGTCTAGCTCATCAAACATTCATCATTTTTTATGGTGAAGACATTCAAAATCCTTTTTCTCACTTTTCATGATACCCAGCACAGTGCAGTAACCGTCTTGCATAAGAGAACATGCAAAGTTATTACTCTTATGTAATTGCACTCATCACTCATTGCACAAATTTCCCTCCTTTCCCCATAGTCTCCACAGCTGCTGATAACCACCATTCTATTCTCAAATTCTACAAGATCAACTGTTAGAGTTCCTATAAATGACACGATGTGATGCTTGTCTTTCCCTGCCTTACTTCATTTAACACAATTCTCTCCAGTCTCACTCACGCTGCTGGAACTTACAGGGTCTCATTGTGCTTTACGGCTTAATCATATTCCACCATGTATATGTACTTCATTGTCTTTAGCCATTGATTCCTCAACATGTAAGTTGTTTCCAGTTCTTGGCTCTTCTGAATAGCATTGCAATAAACATAGGGGTGCAGCTGTTTCTTCAACATGCTAATTTCACATCATTTGGACATATTGAAAGTACTGATCTGGCTAGATCATGCGGTAGTCATATTTTTAATTTTTAAAGAGAGCTTCAAGCTGTTCTTGGTAGTGGTTGTACAGTACTCCCACCAAGACTCTGCAAGGGTTCTCTTTTTTCTACAACTTTGCCACAACTTTTTCATCTCTTGTAATTATGATAATAGCTATTCTTACTGGAGGTGGCAGTGCATTGTGGCTCTGATTTGTATTTCCCTAGTGATTAATGGTGGGGTGAATATTTTTACATATGCTTCTTGGCCATTTATAGGTCTTCTTTGGAAAAATGTTTAAGTCTACTGCTTATTCATAGTCCAGTTATTTGGGGGTTTTACTATTCAGTTTTTGAGTCCTTGATATGCTCTGAATAGTGACACATTGTCAGATGTGTAGTTTGCAAATATTTTGTCCTACTTGGGAGTTGTCTCTTCAGTCTGTTGATTCTATCTTTTGTTGTGCAAAAGCTTTGTAGTTTGATTACTTCTAGTTTTTGCTCTCTTTGCCTATGTTTTTGGTGTGGTGCCCCCAAAATCATTGCTTGGACTAATATCAAGATTTTTCCCTGTTTTTTTTGCAAGAATTTCCTAGTTTCAAGTCATATTTAGGTCTTTAAACCATTGTGAGTGAGTTCATTTTTGTATATGATGTAAGGTAAGGATTCCATTTCATTTTTTATACAAGTGGGTAAACCCAGTTTTCCCAAAACCATATCAGAGAGAATATCTTGTCCTTTTGCAGGTTCTTGGTCTCTTTAGCAATGATCAACTGATAGTGTATTTATGGACCAACTTCAGGGCTCTCTGTTGTGTTCTGTTGGCCTGTATCCTTGTTTTGGGGACCAGCACCACCTTGTCTTGTAACATAATTCATCTTTGTAATGTATCTTGAAACAAGAAATTATGATACTTCCACTTTTACTCTTTCTCCAGATTCCTTGGGTTTTGTGTAGCCTTCTATGGTTCTGCCTTCTTTTGCTCCTGAAAAGCCAAGCTGGGTGCTGACAGCTGCCTGGTGGTTTCCCACAGGTGGTGCCCTGAAATTCTCAACTCAGCATGCTTTCTGCCAGTCCCACAGAGTTGAGCCAACTATCCGTGCAACACGTGTGTACTTTCTCCAGGAATACACCTGAGAAACCATCTAGGTTGCTGACGGGCCTGTCGGTAGAGGGGTCAGTGGATGAGCTCTCCCAAGTGTCCTGAGTTCAGGTTTCCTAATGAAGTCCTGGGAGTAAATAGTGGGCCCCATGACGTCTTCTCCCTGCTCCCAGCCATCTGCTGTGCTGAGTACCTCAGTAACGTGCACAGACAAGAAACGCATGGGCCTCTTGGGCAGCATCCACGTACCTGGAGGAGCCAGGAGCTCACGCCCTCTGCTCTCACTTCCACCACAAGAGAAATTACAGGACAAGGGATTTTTTGGCACAGGAGCTGCTGTGCTGATTTGGGAAGTCTGAGCAAAAATAGGTGAAACTGTTCCTTTGATCCTCACCATTCTTGGGGTTTCTTGCTCCAAAAGTGCACTGTACCTCATCTGGTGAATTCCCAGACTTCATCCATGAATAGTTGGCAAGATGGTTACTTCTGAAGAGGCAGGACATAAACAGTTCCTATTCTCCCATCTTGGTATTGTCAGTAAATTCACCACTTTCTTTCTCTTTTGTCAACTTCTTTAGCATGTCATGGATGCCATTTTGCCTATAGATTAGTCTCTAGCTTTTTTGCTCTTCCTGTTGTTGTTGTTATCATATCTGTTAATCATAATCTCCTTGAAATGTGGCTCTTTCAATACCATATAGCTAACTGCGTAACTGAGGCTTAGCAAATTTCTTTTGAACTGTTTGCTTCATTTGCATTTTGCAATCAATCCAGGGGTTTTACACTCTGCTATTGCTCAGTTGTGGGTCAGTACAGCAACATACTGTTTTCAGGAGCAGAGAAAGAATCTCAAGGAAAAGTGAAAAAAGGAAAATATTTTTCTTTTTGTAAAATCTGAACTATTCACATATATTTATCCTCCTAATAGGCAAATGTGTAGTTATTCCACTTAGAGGTGTTCTACTTAGCCATAGAAACAGGTAGGTAGGTATATAGACAGAGACCCTTTCCAGGAATTAAGCAATCATCCAAGCAATGATCATTCATCTCTCACAGCAGCAGAGATATTATAAAGTGGTATTATCAGTTGCATATTCAAATGATACTTAATTCAGTGCCATCATTAGATAAAACCTACATTCTCAACCACGTCTCCTCCTGCATTTTTTAGACTTAGAGGGCATCAAAACAAATTATTACCATGTCTTGTACATTTGAAATAGTGAACATTTTAAAACATGAAAAGTTTCTACAGCATTATAATACTTATACAAATAAGCACATAAATGCAACTGTTAACCTTATTAGATTTAAAAAATAATATATTTAAGGAGATACAATACACACTATTAAGCTGTATATTTATTCCTTAGTGACCAAATTAAACAACTGACCATCACCTTAAAGTCTGCTTTCTCCATTCTAATTCAAAATTGTGCCAAAGTTTCCTCCTGAATATTCTCCCAGAGTGCAATAAGTCCATAAACCCAATTTTGTTTGAACAGATATGGTACAAGTTGCTTTATCTACTAGCTATCCAATAGCACAGATGTTTGTTTTCCTGCATAATGAATTATAATAAATTTATACTTACTTTATGCAGCATTTTTTAGAGATAATAATGATTATATTTGGCAACAGACAGGTTTCATTTATTCATTACTCATTGAAGTGTTAGGGTGCATTGTTTTCTAAAGTCAAGAGCGTGCTTTATACTGAGGGGAAATACCCTCACTGGTTGCTTTAAAGATCACTGTATTTCTTATTCAGGTCTAAATTAAAGATGAAAAAAGTTAATAAGTCCAACTCTCTTACTTCAAAGTTAAGTGAATTGATTCACAGGGGTCATGAATGTCCAAAGTCTTGCACTGCGGTTAGTAATTTTCTGAGGGGGTGGGGTGGAATGGAGCACCATATTTTGCCTCCTAATTTAAGGATCTATTCATGCTGGTATCTCCACTGATGTGACAGTATCAAACACACAAGGGCACACGGGCGTGCCTGCAGACACACATGGAACACATACACTGCATGAAAACCTTAGGGAGTTGTGCAGTATAAATTCAAATTTGGCAGTATAGTTAAGAATGGAATCATAAAGATGCCTCTAAATACGCCAGAAAAACATGGTGGCAACTCCTGGAGGAGAACACAGCAACAGTGCATAAGTCACCTTCTGTCACTTAGCAGTCACTGTGATCCTGGACAAGTCACCCAACTTCTCTATGACTCAGTTTGCTTATATATCAATAGCATATTTATGGCATCTCCCCACAGGTTTTGTGAAGGTTAAATGTATTAATGTTAGTGAAACAGTTGGTGTAATGTGTGGTGCATGGTAAATGCTATAAAAATGTTGGTTAAGAAAATGAAATACAGGGTTTATAAAATGAACATTCTCCATCCAACTCGCATCATCCTTCCTAAGTGAAAAGTTTTCTTTATATGAAAAAGTATGTTATAGGGGAGAGAGAAAGAGGAGGAAGAGGAAGAGGAAAGGAAGTAGGAAAGAGAAGAAGAGATACTACTCTCTTGAGTATAGCAGAAGATGGAAATAGAAACAACTGTTGCAATGGTGAGGGTTATCATTTAATACAAGAAGAATTTATTGATACTGTGAGATGCTCATATAATCATGACTGCAGATTTTACTGTCTGTAGACAACATTTTCGCTACACTCGTCTGAGCAGGTCATGATGAAAGTGCTAAAAGAAAAATTGAAAACATCTCAAGACATTTTCTTTGTAATTTTATGAATTCATAAATTTATCTTCATAAATTTTGAACTCTGATATGACATCTTTGGACTTCTATCCCAATTCAGCTGGTTATTTTTTTCCATTAAATAGAATACATGCCTTCCAACTGCAAGTCTTTAAGAGCTTCCAGAAATCCCAGGCAAAATGGATTTCAGACTACGTTTCTGACTGTCACCATGGTACAGCAAAACCACATAGAAAAACAATTCTGGCTGTAATTGTTAGGGTCTTAAACATTTAAAAGCAGAAAATAGCTTCTGTGGGCAACGCTATCATTTGATCCCTCTGACCCTAAACCTAGAACAATGTACCTAACTTGAGAAAGACAACGCGAATGGAAGCCTGGGAGGTAACACGAAAATGAAAACATCAGATTTAGGGAAATGAGATCTGTGAACAGTGAAGAGCAAACAAACCAAAAAAACATTTCTTCTAGAGCCAACTGCTGCTCAAACTGCATTTTGATTTACAAAGGCAGCAGGGGCCATCAACTGAAACATCTACAGCCTAAAGGAAGTCATGTATATGGTTCTCCAGTCCGCTCAGCACCTTCCGGTCTCCATCCCAGTCGTCACCCTAAACACAGGAGCTGGCTGTACCACTCACGTGCCTGCATTGCACTCTCACACCTGCTGACGTTGGCTCTACCAGCATTGAATCCTCTTATTCTCTGGAACTGCCCACGCTTTTCAAACATATGGCCATATGGCTGAGATTCTGTAAACCAGCTATGAAGTTGTGGAAATCCTTTATGATGCCAGCTCCCACAAAATAATTAGAACTTGGTGTTTTCTGCAAACTATACACTGAAATCATTTCCTATTTGGTACTGCCTCACTAATTCAAATAGATAAAAGAAGACCAGCTCTACATCCAAGTTTTCTAAAATACCTCTTTTTTTGCTCTAAGAATTTACTGCTCAACATATATCTAAAAAGAAATTGTATACCTTTCTGTTCAATTGTGAGAAATGTTATACTCAAGGACATTTTATAATTAGCCTACATGTTAGTAAGAAGTGGAAGCCAGGCATGATGGTGCACATCTGTAATCTCAGCCCTTGGGAGGCTGAGGCAGGAGGATTGCCTTGAGTTCAAGGCCAGCCTGGGCTACATAGTGAGTTTAGGGCTAGCCTGAACTATGTAGAGAGACCCTATGTCAAAAACCAACAAAACAAAGTAAAAAAAGGTAATAAATGGAATCAACTTTCAATTAAACAAAAAGGAAAACACAGACATATCAAACCACCCTTAATCATGTATAATGGACACAGTTTTACTCAACAGATAGTAATATATGTGAACTAGCACCATTGTGGGCATCAAATAACTTGCAGACTTAGCTTGTTTAATAAATCTTGCCAAGGAGAAAGCTGTTTGCATCAATTCCCTTATTTCTAATGCAATTTTGGCCTAGTTTTCACTGTGCATTTCATATACTAGGTTAAATGTTCGCCTCCCCAGTTCCACATATATTATTACTAGGAACAATGTTCATTAAAACTGCCATCAATTTTTAAAGTTTTACAAAGTTTTTGTAAAGTGCCCTCCTGTTGTTTATTTCACACCTGCCACCATAATCCTTCCTCTATGGTGCTCTGTTTAGTTACTGTGGAAATGATATCCTAACAAGGCAGAAAACACCTGTCATTGCAAGAGGATTCCTGCTTAATTTTAAGCTGGGGTTAACCTCATTTCTATATACAAAATGGAGAATGTCATTCAACAGATTTCATGCTGATAAGTCAGAAACCACACCTAAAAAGTCATTTGTATTCATACTATATATGGTATGGGAGTGAATTCTAACAGATGAATTCTAAAGATAATAAATAAATATCTCTTTTTCTCCAGCAAAAGGAAAGAGGTCATGGTATAGACCAGAAATTTACTGCCTACCTTGTTAAAATACATACTAGTTATTTTTAATATTTTCTTGCCTTCTGTCAGAAAACCATTTTTAAAAAATAGTACCAAAATACCTCACATTTTGCTGCAAGAAGTAAAGAATGTATTCTCATTGAAAATGATACCCCTCCCAATTTTTTTACTCTAGAAAGGAATGACAATAAGATTTAACTTGATATTATATTTTCATCTGAAAGAGATCATTTATGCTATTTTCCCATTGCTTTATATTTATAATAAGACTGAGTTAAATTAATTTCCACTCACAAGGCTAGGGATATAGCTCTCTGTGGCATAAGCACTTGCCTGGCAAGCGCAAGGTCCTGAGTTCAATCCCCAGTACCACACAAAAAAGATTAATTTCCACTTATATGGTTTACAAATTTTAAGATAGTGATACTTATAAGACGTAAAAGTTGAAAAACCCACTAGTAACTAAAGCAAATACAGAGTGACATTTCTAATAATGATTCTAAAAGCATAATTGAAGTATTTTGTAAAAAGACTGTAAATTATTATTTTCATCGCCTAATGTAAGAACATGGAGGAAGCTGATTGGTTACCTAGTTTAATACCACTGAACTCCACTCTCCACAGTGACGCATTTCACTAATAAGCCAGAGAAGGTGAGAATAGACCTCTTGAACACACTTCTAGGCACTTCTAATTTTTATCACAAACCTCATTTATGCCAACACTAACCTAAGCATATTGAATTCTAAAAAAAAAAAAAAAAAACAAATTTTAAAAGTATAACACCGAGGAATTTTCCCCTGCCTTTATGTATCTGTCTGTGTAAATATTTAGAATCTCAGCATTCATTGTTCTTTGTGTCATTTAGATTATGTAGTGAAATTTAAGTGATTTTATAAAAAGTCAAAATGTGAGAAAAAATGAACAGACATCTTCCTCATTCTCTTTCATTTGAGGAGAAATTTTACTCTTTTGCACGCTAGCCATACTGGCCACCATTCAGCACTGTCATTTAGGGGAAATGTTCAGGACATTTTTGCCTCCCCATCAACTGTATAAACTACTTAATTATGCCTCCACTAGGTTGTAAAATCTTCTAGTCATTTCAGTTAAATACACAGTGGGAAGTAGATTTGGCATGTTTTTTGGAGGGCAGAGGTGACTGGACAATATTGTGACACAGATGCCCTCTGCTAGGGCTCTGGCTGCAGCTGCTGTGAAGGAATCAGCACTGCTCCTTACAACATTCTTGGCCTGTATTTATCAACTAGATCTCTTCTCCGTGCATCTTGGTCCAACTCTGTAACAGTGTATTAGATGGCGAATTTTGTAGGTATGTTCCAAAGTTTGTTAAATTTGCTGTTAGTGAAAATAGTGAGAAACTATCTCTATGGGATGTTTGGAAATGCCTTTCAAAATATTTTTTGACAATTTTGGAAACTATGCCAAACCAAAATACAAGGTATGTACAATCTATGTATGTGAGTATCACCTATGTCTCAGCATTTCGGTAAATCAGTAAGTTGCCAAGTGTCAGTTCTGCCATGCTGAAGGGGGAAGCTTCACAACCCTAAGAAATGACCCTACCAAGACTCGCTCCCCACTTGCTTTTCTGAAGCCCGTGTCCTTGGCAAGACTATGCACTATTTATGAAAAGGATCTCCTTACCGAAAAAGTTATTGTTGGCTACATATTACATAGATTTTCAAGTCTTGTAGGGCAGCGTAAGTATGACCTAAGATGGTCTCTACCCTTTGGTAAAGTGGAAATGGAAATTGTAGGTCCAGATGTCCTCTTGCCTGGTCTGAACACGCCTGGGCTCTGACAGACCCACAGCACCGCCATACATCACGGAGGCTGCTTTCATGGTAAAAAAATTTCAAGTAACCCTGCTGAGAACCTCAAGGCACAAAGCTTTAAATAAAATAATCACACCAAGTGGAAATATTTAAATATAATTCATATTATATATGCATAATTGGGATATTTGCTCTTCCTGCTGCTTTGTAACTTTTGCTAGGAAAAAATATTAAAAATATTCTTTAAGAATTCTAGCTGTGCTAAAATACTTTAAGAGAAGAACATGCCTGCATATTACTACTACAGACCACTTTTTAAAAAACTTACCCACATAATTTCTAACTTTCATGCATATTACTGCTAGAGAGTAATATTTCTTGCTTGTAATTAGGAACAGTGTTATAAAGAAAATACTTTTGGGAAATGTTGACAGTTCAAGTAATGTTTTTGAAATCAAAAGGATACCATAAGATAAATCTTTCAAAATTATTTTAACCAATACGTCAAAAGAACTCTGTATTGTTTACTATAAATCTCTGATTGAAACAATCTGCTAAAGCAATATAGCTCTATTTGGTTAGAAATTGGATTTCTACAAGAATGAGGAACTTTTTTTCCCCTTTAGCACAGTACAAATAAGACATGCTCTTTCCTGTCTGGACCAATGCTATAGCCATCTTGTAAAATTAAATACAAAGAAATAAACCTATTTTCTTTATGACTGTTCAGATAGTATCTTAAGTTAACTTTCTTTTTTTTTTTTTTTTTTTTAATTTTAGAAACATAAAAGTACAAAAACATATTGACAAACAGACACCCATTATCATAGAAAATAGTACAATCACAACTAATCTATAGACAAGGTGATATGGTCTCAACAGTAGTTGTTGCTTTATCCATTGATATCTTCGAATTGTAGATGTATGGACCCATATACAGACATGCA